>MPIZ01000006.1:4531735-4621793 GCA_003258685.1 Prolemur simus | reverse complement strand
GGCAGCCACGGGACACTCAGAGGTGGGGGTAGGGCACCCCCTCCAAGCCATGTCCACAAGCTAATATGGAAACGGGGGCTGCAGAGAACCCGCTGCACCATGTGGCATCTCCGTGTCCTGTCCTGTCTGGGAACAGCCACGTTCGGCAGCCCGGAGTGAGCTCACACTGCAGGATCCTCGGCCGTCAGGGGACGTGAGCGCCCTGGCCGCATGGGGCTGTCCTGGGGGCTTATGGTGCTGGAACTCCAGCTTGCAGCTTCCATGAAGGTACAGCTGACCCCCCAGGTGGAGCCACTCCTGCCTCAGAGCCTCACCGGGCTGGGGAGGGGGACAAGGAGAAGGTCAAGAAGGTCCCACGTTGTTCTCTGGTCACTTTCTCCCTCCTGAGGTCACACTGCGAGCTGCCCGGATGCTTTGCTGTGCAACTTTGTCCCGCTGTGTGTTGCCTGTTGAGAGCGGCATGGTTCCCTTAGCCTCGGGCTTGCAACCTGCTGTCCAGGAGCCTTTCCCCTGTCTCACCTGCACGCTTTGCTGACGCTGGCCGCTGTCCTTCATAATCCCCGGGACGTTGTCCGGGTCTGCCGCCCTCCTCCTCTCGCGCCGCCCCGCTGCAAGCTCTGGGCTCTGGGAGGCTCCCAGGAGGGGACGAGTCGGCCCCTCTGCTCCCCGCCCTGCCGCCCCCCGAGTGTTGTCCCCGCGCCTCCGCAGGGCGCACTCCGTTACCCGCAGACCTGGGACGGTGCCGGTTCTCTGTCCACCTGCGAGGTCCCTGCTCGCCCCCAATAAGACAAGTGCTGGTGAGATGCTGTGACTTGACTGCAGCCCACCCCAGGTCTCTGGACAGGAGACACCAAGCAATCCCCGAACCCCGCCGTGATTTTCCTGCACGGCTCCACGGACCCCCGGTCCCCGAGGCGCCCAGTTAGCGTCTCCCTGGGGACGCCCTGGGCCCCGGCTCTCCACGCCGACCTTTCAGCAGCCGCCCCGGCAGCAGCTGCCGAGCACGGCAGAGGGCGGTAACCATGGAAACAGACAGGAGCATCCGTGAAGCGAGGAAGGCAGAGGCCAGCGGGGAGACGTGGGGCCGGCATCCGCCCGGGAGGGAAACGAGGAGGTCGGGGTGTGAGTGTGATACGCGCTTCCGCGAGTCCCCACGGGGTCACTTCCCGGCCTGCGAGGAGGTGAGAGGGCGGCTGGGGGTACGGCCGTGGTACCTTGCAGGAGGATTCTTCCCGAGACTTCTCACCAAACGCGCTGCTGAGACCCCCACCCCGCCCAGAAGAGCTTCTTTCGCCCTCTTTTTTTTCCAGTTCCAACCCACGTCTGAGGTCCCCAAGCCCAACCTCCGGCATAATGACGCCTTCACCGGGATGCAGCATGATGTTGCATTCACGCTATGATTTCTAAGTCCACAGGAGACCCGGTGCGAGCTTCCGAGGGTCCTCCCCAGTGGAATCACACAAGATGTGCTCAATTCTCCCAGCAATGAGTCTTTTATCTATTTATTTATTTTTAGAGAGAGGGTCTCACTCTGTCATCCGGGCTGGAGGGCAGTGGCATCCCTGTAGCTCACTGCAACTTTTTTGTAGTTGGTTTCTATAAATCAACATTCAAAGCAAGTCCAAACTTTGTATAATATATGGCTGATTTGTCTCATCAGAGCTTTTTGATTTGTAATAACTCACCATCCTCCTTTTTTTCTTGCCCTAATGTTCTTCTGGATGCCTGAATATAGAGTTCATCTCCCTGGAGACTTTAGCCACGGAAGGACTTTATCCCTGCCTTCAGAAGCCATAAAAACAGTCCACGTTGCTAACTAACAACACTGAAGCATTTGTGGCTTAGGATATCATCTCCTTTTTTTGAGATAGGGAGGAGCTGAACAGAAATCACTGATAGGCCAAATTCTGCACAAGTCATTCTTGAGCCTTTTGTCTCCATGGGACATCTTGCTGCCTAATTTCCCTGCTGCTTCCTCTGCTCTGGGCTCCCTGGTCTCTCCAGCCAGGAGGAAGAACCATCAGACAAGTCACTCAGGGGTCAGAGGGACTTAAAGTGTCTCCTGTCTCCAGAGTAGGACGTGTCCTCTGAAGAGCAGGCTTCCAAGAACTGGGGCAATGGCACAGAAACCATGAAGAGGGTCTATGATTGCAGGGTTCCCTTTGTGTTGAAGGCAATGACACAAGTTTAGGGGTCTCCAAGGCCACTCTTGGGCTCTGTGATTCACTAGAAGGGCTCAGAGAACCCAGAAGAACTGTTGTGCTCAGAGATTAAAATCAGCCGAGGGAAAAGGTGCTGGGGCAGAGTCCTGGGGAGACCAGGTGTGAGCCTCTAAGTGTCCTCTCCCAGTGGAACATGGACAGTGCTAACTTCTCCCAGAAGTGATATATGACAACATGCACAGAGTATTGTCAAACAGGGGATGCCCCTGGGCCTCGGTATCCAGGGTTTTCATTAGGAGCTGGTCCTGTAGGCATAGCTGACTACTCGTGAGGCTGAGTGAGCTCAGCCTCCATTCACTCCAGAAGTCCAGACAGCCCAAGCCCTCCCTCCTAAGTCACACTGTTAGCATGGACACTCTGGTGTGGCCCGAGGACCCAAGAAAACAAAGACACTTTTTTTTTTTTTTTTTTTTGAGACAGAGTCTCACTCTGTTGTCCAGGCTAGAGTGCCGTGGCGTCAGCCTCACTCACAGTAACCTCAGACTCCTGGGCTCAAGCGATCCTTCTGCCTCAGCCTCCCGAGTAGCTGGGACTACAGGCATGCGCCACCGTGCCCAGCTAATTTTTTCTATATATATTTTTAGCTGTCCATATAATTTCTTTCCATTTTTAGTAGAGACAGGGTCTCGCTCTTGCTCAGGCTGGTCTGGAACTCCTGACCTTGAGTGATCCTCCCGCCTCGGCCTCCCAGAATGCTAGGATTACAGGCATGAGCCACTGTGCCTGCCTAACAAAGACACTTTTATCAGGCAGAACATTCCAAGGGCTCAGAGGTCAACTGCCAGGAGCCGGGGCAAAGGCCAGACCTTCTTTTGGATGAGATGAATCCTTTACCATCTAACTCCCTTTTACAACTCTACCGAGTCTAACAGGTTACAAGCAGGCTGTCCTCCCTCCTGGAGAGGCGGTTCAGAGTGACATCATCCCAACCAGGACATCTGAACTAGAAAGATGAAGTGGTCATGGTGATGCCACTAAAGAGAGATACATAGTTCAGGGGTGTGTTATGAGTTGAATTTTTATTCCCCCCAAAATAAATGTTCAAGTCCTAACCCGCAATATCTCCAAATGTGACCTTATTTAGAAATAGGGTCTTTGTAGATGTAATTCGTTAAGATGAGATCCTGTTGAGGTCGGGTGAGCCCTAAATCCCATGACTGGTGTCCTTGTAAGGAAAGAGAAATTTAGACACAGACACAAAATGATAAAACAGCCATGTGGTGACAGTATGTGCAATAGGAGTGAGACATCTACAAGCAAGGAACGCCAAGGATTGCTGGAAACCACCAGAAGGAAGGAAGTGTCGAGGAAGCATTCTTCCCTATGGGTTTTGAAAGGAGAATCACCCTGTTGATACTTTGCTTTTGGGCTGCTTGTCCCCAGAACGGTGAGACAATACATTTTCTGATGTTGTAAGCCACTGAGTTTGTAGAATTTTGTTACAGCAATTAATACAAGGTGGTTTGTTGACCAGGACTATATATATATATATATATCCACCATTAAAAACTGAGTGAGTGGAAGTCCTCATATTGGACCAATTTGGGGCATTTTCCCACATGGGATGAGCCATCGCCATGTGCTACTATGTGAGACAGAGGAAACCTGGAGTCCTGGTGGGGCTGAGCTGGGCTGTAGGTGCACCTACCATGAAATAAGCTCCAAGGAGAAGCAACGTGGCAATAGAAGATGTTCTCTACTGCAGATGTTCTCTAATTACATCCTAACCATCGGGTGTAGGTGCCTACGTAAGACCTTATAGGTTTCAGGTGTTTAGTTTACGTTTCTACTGGTGCTCTTGCTTAACGGATGTTGTGTGAGTGTCTATTCATGTAGATGAAGGCACTGTCTGTGGCAGAATCCTCTCTTTGACCTCCTAGTGGCAGTGTTGTGGCTGTCTCAGGAGGCAGGGTGAGGCGCTGGGAATTTGAACTCAGGCTCTGGAGCTCTTCCAGACAGCTGTGTTTGTGTGTCACTAACCGCTACTGCCTTGCACAGTAGCACAGAGAAGAATTGCAGCCTGTGCGTGGCTGGCCCAGCCTGGCGTTCTTTCAGGGTGGGCGTGAAATGCCACTTCCATGGAGACCGACTGGCAAGGAAAGATTGTAAACAGTCAGAAAGGTCACCGCATAAACGCTCGCGAAGTCCAGCTAAGCGCCAGAGGCAGAATGAGCTCGTGAGCACAGAGAGTTTTCCAAGAATGAAAAATGGTCTTTGTGAATGTCGGCTGCCTTGTTCCTTGGGATGGCATCAGTGGGGTGTTCTAAAGTGGGTGGGGGTGACTTGCAGAGGACCTGTGACCAGGCTGAGTTCAGGAAGTGTCTTAGTCCCTTTTCTGTTGCTATAACATGATGCCACAGATAGGGTCATTTACAGAGAGATCAATTTGTTTCTTATGGTTCCGGAGGCTGGGACGTCCAAGGTGGAGGGGCTGCATCTGGTGAGGGACTTCTTAGTGTGTCATGGCGTGGGGGATGGTCTCCTCACATGGCAAGAGGGGAAAGAGCACGTCAGCTTAGGTCTCTCTTCCTCTCCATATAAAGGCACCTGTCTCATTCTAGGGGCCCACCTGATGACCTCATCTAATCCTAATGACCTCCCAAAGATTCCACTCCAAATATCATCAACCTATGAATTGGAGTATTCAGTTTACAACACATAAAATTTGGGGGATGCAACCAAATCATAGCATAGCAGGTGGAGACTATTTCTTGAATTCTGCCTACCCAAGCAAAGCAACATGGTGGTTACCGCCTGTCTCTGGGTTTGTTGAACTCATGAAAATGCCAGCACTCATAATTCACATCAACCATTGTACACTGTGATTTTCCTGAAGAGCGTATTGTGTTGGGCAAGCTGCCCAAACTTGGGTGAAGGCTGGAATGTCTCTGAGCCTCAATTTCTCATCCATGAAATGGGAATAAATATGATGTCTCCTTATCTATGGAACAATTCCAATGAGGTAATGCTTGCACCATGTTTTATCTACTCTAAAGTACTATACCAAAGTTATAACATCACAGGACTTATTGTTAGAGTTTATGCTTCCAAAGAATTTCTTTTATAGATTAATTTATTTCATATATATATAATATATCTCCATTCACTTATCAAAAATTCCAAATATAGCACAAAATTATTATAGTCAGTATGTGGCACATTAGATCTACACTTATTCATTCCACATATCTGCAATAACCATCATTTTATTATCTATTTCTATGTATTCAATTTCTTTATTGTCTTTCTTCCTTTTTTTAAGATTCCACATATAGGTAAGATCCAGCACCTTCAACCTAATGTATACATTTTTGTTATAATAGAACATATTATATTAAAATATTATGTATGTTTTATTATATTACAAGGTATTCAAATAGACTATAGGCTAAGGCTTTTACATAATCTGTGTCAAGTATGATGTAGGTTTAAAAACGAACCACACATTTTGTCAAAATGAACTCAAATAATTTATTTGCCATGGGTAAAGTGAAAGACAGGTTTCTATTAAGAGAAAGTTTTGGTTCCAAGTCTCTCCAGGAGAACAAAAGAGATTCTATATCACCGTTATTTCTTATAGCAATATACATAACCTAAACTTTTGTACCCCCATAATAAGCTGAAATTTTAAAAAAATAAATAAATAATAAAAAAAAGGAGAAAGTTTGCATCTCTGCACAGACATTTTACAAAGAGGTTGCTGTTTTCCATGCTGTATTTGTTTACTGACAGCAAAAGAAGAAAAATGAAGAAGGGATTATTAAAACAAAATGGATGAAAAACCCTGAAAACACCTGTTTTCATAAGATAAGAACTCTATCCTAGCTCTGGAAGCATAATCACAGCCGTCATTATCCTCATTTAAATAAAAACAGCTGGCTAGGCAACTTGTTCTCATTGACATTCCTGAGGTCTTCACTCTTTCTTGATATTTGGCTGAAAAAAAAAATAATAAGTTTATCTCATACTTTTCCCAAAGTAGAGCCCAAGGTTAAGAGCGTGGGTTCATAGCATGCATGCATAATGAGAGCCCTTTATTACTTGGGGTGAACCTCCTTCAATCTGACATGATATAGTTATTTCCTTTTTCTTGCAACGGAAGCAAACTTTGCCTTCTACCTGGTGGAGGAGCTTGGATCTTTCTTAGATATCAGGTATGTTGCAAATTGTGGGATGCATGAGAAATTATGTTTTTAAAGGTTTTTTTTTTTTTTTTAATTGCTTAAAAAACATGCCTCTCCTAGTCGTCTTCCCATCGCACCCCTGTTTCAAAGATGCCTAACCTCATGTTACAGGTGCCAAGTGGGCAGGACAATCTTAAACGAGAATCTGAATGTGCATATATGCCTGCAATTAGGCTCTGCTGCCACTAGGAGGTGCTCTGTACCTGGATGTGCTTTTGGGTTGACCCACCAAAAAGTGCAGGTGTTAGGGCTGAGACCTGACCTTCCAATGGAAGCTTCATGGAAGCTGCAAAGAATCCTTACGTGCTGGGACGCCCAGTGTTTGATGCTAAAACCACAACTAAAACAATACACAGCATGCTGAATCTCTCTCATGCTTTCCTCGCCAAGAGCAAACCCTGCCTTCTCACACACGCTATTTCAGAAACTTTGACTCAGGAGTTGAGTTTTTTTTGTTGTTTTTTTTTTTGAGACAGAGTCTCACTCTGTTGCCCGGGCTAGAGTGAGTGCCGTGGCGTCAGCCTCGCTCACAGCAACCTCAGACTCCTGGGTTCAAGCCATCCTCCTGCCTCAGCCTCCCGAGTAGCTGGGACTACAGGTGCGCACCACCATACCTGGCTAAATTTTTCTATTTTTAGTAGAGACGGGGTCTCGCTCTTGCTCAGGCTGGTCTCACACTCCTGACCTCGAGCGATCCTCCCACCTCAGCCTCCCAGAGTGCTGGGATTACAGGCATGAGCCACCACGCCCGGCCTGTTTATGTTTTAACTATGAGAAAATACCTATAACATTTACCACTAGTAACATTTAGAACGTTCACCGTGTTGTGCACCCATCATCTCCATCCAGAACATTCTCATCTCCCTAAAAGGATAACCTTGTACCCATTAGGCACTCACTCCTCCTTCCTCCTCCCCAGCCCCTGAAAACCACTAATCTACTTTCTGTGTCTATGGATATACCCGTTCCAGGCACTTCATATAAATGGAATCATGCAATACACGATCTTTTCTGTCCGGCTTCTTTCACTGAACACAATGTTGTTTCCGGTTCCTCTGCATTGTAGCAAGTGTCAGAACTTCATTCCATTTTATGGCTAAATAACATTTCAGTGTATGCATAGACCCCATTCTGTTTACCCATTCATTTGTCGAGGGACACTTGGGCTTGTCGGCCTTTTGGTGATTGTGAACAATGGTACTATGAACAATTGTGTGCATGTTTTTGTTTGACAATTGTGTGCATGTTTTTGTTTGAAGATACATACTATGCTCTGAATGTTGGTGTCCCCCTCCCCAAATTCATATGTTGGAACCTCACATCTGATGTGATAGGATTAAGAGGTGGTGCCTTTGGAAAGCAATTAAGTCCTGAGGGTGGAGCCTCATGGGTGGGACCAGTGTCCTTATAAAAGGGACCCCAGAGAGCTCCCTCGCCCCTTCCACCACGTGAGGACACAGCGAGAAGGCGCCATCTATGAACCAGGAAGTGAGTCCCCACCAGACACAGCCTCTGCCATGGCGGGACCTTGGACTTCCAGCCTCCAGAGCTGTGAGCAACAAACGTCAGTTTCTCATAAACCACTTGGTCTATAGTATTTTATAGGAGCCCAAACAGTCAAAGACAGTCCCTCCCCACCAATATCTCAGCTCATCATGG
Source organism: Prolemur simus (assembly GCA_003258685.1). Taxonomy (NCBI): domain Eukaryota; kingdom Metazoa; phylum Chordata; class Mammalia; order Primates; family Lemuridae; genus Prolemur; species Prolemur simus. The sequence goes on along the minus strand of MPIZ01000006.1, from coordinate 4,613,728 downwards.
GGGATCTTCTCACCTCTCTCCCGAGTGTGGGGACATGAGTCTCCCCGCCTGGAGACTGGGTATCTGGACCTACGTTTTAATGCCGTTCAATCGAGCACACAATTTGCAGCTGGGATTCCGGGGGCAGCACAGTGAGAGATAAAGCATGAGCCGTCATTGCGAGAACTAGCGTCCGTCCAGCTCAGAGAGGGGAGCAGAGAGCCCAAACGAAGGAGGTAGGAAATCACCGAGTCCCTGCAACTGGGGGAATTGGGGATTCTTTGTGCATCGAGCAGAAACGATTTCCTGCAAAGGACGGCTGCTTGGGCCAGGGCTGCTCTGTGTTGGGGATTTACAGAACTATGTTATTGCTAAACTCACTGTAACTCTGGGCACTTGCACGGAGAGCCTGGGGCCGTGAATTAAATCAAACAGCAGTGGTGGTGAGATCCCAGGTCCAGGTGGCGATCTGCTTAGTTACTGACCAGGGCGGCTTCCGTGTGGTAATTGAATGGACGGGCACAGGTCCGAGCCCCACGTGCCCCGGTCCCAGGGCTCTTTACAGATGTCGGGGTGACTCTACGTGCCCCGTGGCTTAGGGTCAGGTGTCTGGTGGCCCCACCAGCCGGGCAGATACTGCCGGATTCACGGCAACAGTGAGTTCTGCAGTCATGTGTCTGAAATGTCGGCTTGTGGTGTCTTGTGTTTTCAGGAACAAACACGGCTTTTCTTCTCAAATAAGTTTTATAATGAACACGAGTGTTTGTCGAGGGGCAGTGGTGTGTGAGTGTGCGTGTGCGTGTGCATGTTGTGTGCTGTGTGAGTGAGACCACGCACACACCATCCCCCGGAGAAGCCAGGGCAGGGAGGCTGAAGCAGAGGACCACTAAACAACCGGCGGGGGCCACTGACTGTCATCCCAGGTGGCCTTGGAGGAGGTCAGTTGACCTGCTGGGGGTCACTGTTCCTCACCCTGGGAGGCCCAAGCTGTGGGCTGCTCAGCACCTGGCAGGGTCCGAGTGCCTGTCACTGCAGGAGCTGCTGGGTCCGGCCGCAAAGTCCCACCCCCAGGGGACCTCACACTCATCCCTCAGTCCTGACCACCAGCAATTGCAAGGCTTCACCTTGCAGGACCCCCGAGGGACGTTGCCCTCCCACGCCACAGTGGTGCATGCCAGGAGCATTGCAGACCCGGCGGGGATTGAGGGCGAGGTGTCAGGGCCCTGGGCGGCCGAGCTCTTGCAATACCTGCATTGCTGGAGCAGGCGGCTCCCGGGGGCATCCTTGCTGGGGGTGGCAGAGGGGAATGGCCACGTCCCTTCCCCCTGCTCTGACTGGCACTTCTCACTCCTAACCCTCCCCCTGTCCCTACACAGGCCTCCTGGTGCAGGACAGAGCGGAAAGGTTCCCAGGCTCTTTGTATGCAGCTCTCAATATACAAAGGGTGGCTGTTAGGCTGGGTGAGCTGTGAGCAGCAGAGAGCTTTATCTGCAATTTGCCTTGTGTCCTTTTGTCTTAGGCTTCTCCAGAGAAACAGAACCAACAGCGGATCTATCTATCTGTGTATCTGGAAGGAAGGACACGCTGCCTTACTCGCTCCACAGATCCCGATGTTAATCTCATGCAAACCACCCTCACACTCACGTCTAGAAATAACTGGACAAAATATCTGGGCCCCCATGGATAAATGCAAGCTTGGGTGCATGCAATTGACTAACACGATGTTCATTTCTAAGTTTAAACAAGGTTCTAAATAAAACCTATGTTGCTCTTTATTGCACAGAGAGTATAAGTCATCGTCGCCCCAGCAGTTTTCTGGGAAGTTTTGAGAGTAACTGTGATTCTGTATGAGGAGGAGGCTTTCCTGTAAGAATCGTGATGTTAAGGTACAAGGATTTGCCAGGAAGGTTATAAATCCGGGGTTTGGTGTTTACCCTGAATATACGTTGGAACCGCATGGTGAACGTTGCCGGTGTGCACACCTGCCGCTCCATCCGTGATCAATTCCGTCACGCTCCAGGAGTGTGGACAGACAGCTGGCATTGTCGCTAGCTTCCCGGGTGTGTCTCCTGCACAGGCAGGGCTGGGGGGCTCTGCAGGCGTCCCCACTCATCTAATGGGGCCCCTCGAGAATGACACTTAGCTAGCCAAGAGACACAGCTTACTCTAACCCCCTTGGAGAAACACCTGCTTACCCACGGGCATTCCCAAGCGATGGTTAATTTGTGGACTGACAAGTGAGCTCCTTTTGCAAAGTTGGTGAGGCAGCCCACAGAAGGGACACGGTCAGACATCGGATTGCATTATTTGGGGATGTATCAAAAATCAGTCAATTCTAGGAGGTCCACTGGTCCCAAACGGGTTCTGTTACGAAGACTTGTAACAGAAGGCTTTGAACCCAGCTGTCCATCTTTTGAGTAGCATGAAGTGGAAACACTTCCCGATGCCCAGAGACAACGTCTCGGCGGTCAGCCTCTCGTGGGGAAAAGACAGAGAGGCTGCTGGGGGTGATGAGGGGTGTAATGAGCTGGCACCTCGCCCCTGTCAAAGGTGACAGTCACATGCGCGCTGAGCAGCGCTGGAAGCCGTGGCTCACGGCCATCCCTGGGGTTCCGTGGTGCAGCACTGGGCTGTCTCAGGAGCAGGGGAGGCTCAGAAACTCACTGACTCTTGAGTCCTCAAACTGTCACAACGTGGTGGGAGGGAAGGAAGCGGTTCGTTAGCTATTATCCCAGGGCATAAAAAACATCGGGTGTCGGGCAGGTGGGAGGGGAGGAGGGGATGGGTATATTCACACCTAATGGGTGCGGTGTGCACCGTCTGGGGGATGGACACGCTTGTAGCTCTGACTCGGGTGGTGCAAAGGCAATTTGAGTAACCAAAGCGTTTGTACCGCCGTGATACTCTAAAATAAATAAATGAACAAACAAATAAAATCTTGCAGTATTGTTAGACGAGTCGTTTTCAACCAGAGACCTGTAGGCGTTGGTCCCTGGGACGGGCAGTTCCTGCCTCTGGACTTCATCTTCCCAGCACACCCCAACGCCAGCGTCCCTCGGTGCGTGACACACACAGGGTGGGACGTTTGATGGATAAACAGGTGCTGAAGTGACCCGAGTCCACTTGGGAAACTTGATAAGCTTGACGCTCACGCTGCTGAGCCTGGGACCGGATCCCAAAGCACCAGGGTGGAGACAGCGGGGCGGTTTCCTCACACGGCAGCTATGTAAGCGTGTGCGTGCCTGGGATGTGTACAGGTACCCGTGAGCTTTATATCACGTATGTGGGCAGGCAGACGTCCTCCCAGGGGTCTCTGGCATGGAGGAACCGTGACGCACCTGGTACCCACGTTGCTCATTTACTTATCTTGCCTGTCATTTTGGGGCTTGCTTTGTTCCACAGATTATATGAGGCGGTACACAGGAAGAATGTCCAATTAGGATAACATAGAAATGGAGAAACAGGACCAAGAGCACTGGCAGAAAGATTCAGGAATGTGAGGGAGACAAAAAAGGCAACATACAGAATAGCAAGGTCCTTGGGAACGTCAGGTGCAGGTGAGACGGAGGCATCTTGTCGTGGAAGACGCAGGAGTGACCATGGGTTGGAAAGCGAAGCTTCATGCACTTGCAGGGAACGTCAGGCTTAAGGGAACAAGAAAACAGTCATTTTTCAACAAGGAACACATTTGACAGGAAACTCAAAACCCCAAATCTGGACCCATCCCTGGTGGGCACTGGGGACAGCTTGGGCAGAACCACCTCCATCCCACCTTTACTTCTAACCCCCCGATGGGGATTCCTCCACTCTGGAGACCTAGATGGGATCCCCTGAGACCCTCAGCTTCCTTTTCTGAGCCTTCAGCCTCCGGCCAAGCCTGAAGCAGGGTGGATGCCAGACTTGCATCCTTCTTGCGGTGAAGGGAGAAGAAACTTGGTGGTTTGGCCATGTGCACGTGACGAGGCATGCTTTGGGGTGTTTGCAAGTTCAGTTTCTCCCAGTTGTTCAGCTGTTCATCGCCCACGCCCCCAGTTCAAGCAGCTCCTTGGTCCTGACTCTATCTCTGCAGGGGAGGAAAGCAAGCAAGCAAGCAAGCAAGCAAGAGAGAAAGAAAGAAAGAAAGAAAGAAAGAAAGAAAGAAAGAAAGAAAGAAAGAAAGAAAGAAAGAAAGAAAGAGAAAGGAAAGGAAGGAAGAAAGGGAAGGAAAGAGGGAGGGAGGGAGGGAGGAAGGAAGGAAGGAAGGAAGGAAGGAAGGAAGGAAGGAAGGAAGGAAAGAAGGAAGGAAGGAAAACAGTCCCTTCCTGCTTGGGCTCCAAAGTCTGTCCTCACGGGGGTGCTGTGGGCTTGGGATAGACCCAAGGTGTTGTCCGATGCAGGGAGGGAGGGATCCCTCTTTCTCTGAGATTACAGAAAACCCCCTAGACTGGGGGTGGGGCAGGGGGGATGGAGAGAGGTTACGGCTCTCGGATGAGGAAGAGATTTTTCGTAGACAGCGTGTGTGTGTTTATATATACACAGACAGGCAGTGCGTGAGTGGGGAGAGAGAAAATTGGAAAATATTGTTTCTCATCTAAGTTTGCTGCACCGTTACGTTTTCTTAAGGGAAACCAAAGAGAATTGTCCCCAGATGACAGAGTGTTTTCTTGGTAACTATGACTGTGTCTTTAGGCAATATGCAAAACCTATACAATAGTAGCACCGTGTTTCTTCGTTTTCAGTAATACCTACAAGTCGTGCAAATTTCTGCAAGATCTAGGAATTCCAAGAGCTTATGCATAAGGTGCTTTGCTTTATACTGTATGGGCTATAACCACTGTCTTTTTAATCTATCTATCTATCTATCTGTCTGTATGTATATATACAGTCCTCCTTCACTGTCCGCAGGAGATTGGTCCCAGGACACCCTGCAGATGCTAAAATCCACAAATGCTCAAGTCCCTGATAAGAATCGTGTAGTATTTGCATGTTACCTGTGCACATCCTTCCGTAAATATCTCTAGATTACTTATGTTAATGAAACCTGGTACAATGTAGATGTTATGGAAATAGTTGCTATACTGTATTGTTTAGGGAATGATGACAAAAAAGGCTTTACATGTTGGGGACACATGTAACCATTCTTTCCAAATATTTTTGATCTGAGGTTGTTTGAATTCATAGATGAGGAACCCACAGCTACAGAGCCAACTACACATATGTGTGTCTATGTCTGTTACCTATATGTTTGTCATGCACATATATGCACATCATCACATGCATATGTTTGTCACACATTTGTATGCATGCCACATACAGGTGCATAGCACATATGTGTGCTTGCCACATGTATTTGCACGTTACATGCATGTCACACGTGTATGCATGTCACATTTATATATATCTCATAATTATGAATAAAACATGTAAGACATGCTAATGGTTGCTCCTCACCTATGTTTTGTCTTTTATCTAAGAACATACGGGTTCAGAATTTAAAGTGAAGTTGACTTGAAGGCAAGTGGAATATTTACACTGAAGTTCCCCAGTGGCCAATTTTTGTGTAAACACTGAAAACAGCAAGACCATCACACACCACATTGGACATCGAGGCTCACACATGCAAACCAGCATTGTGCACTTCAAACGTCCACTTGGAAGGGAAAAATAGTTAGCCACTTTATCCAGACCTTGAAAGCGTTAGTCTCAAACACCTGACGCATTGCTATCAGTGCATAATTCCAATTATTTTCCATTTATGAAGGTCCTTGCTTGGGGCAATGGATATCTCTTCCCGTATTATCATGCAAAAAATGGTTTTCAAAACCTTTTCAGCGGTGGATGAAATAGATCGTTATTTCTCTTCCCTCTGATTACTTTCAGAGGTGCTGAAAGAGTCGTGGATACATTTTAATTTTCCTAGTGATAGTTTTGTAGCGAATTGTCACATCACCTGGTTCATTTACTCTGAGGCGTATCGAAGTTTCCTCCTCTGTGACAAGACGAGATAATTGCTTTCTGCCGGATCCCGCTCCGTGAAGCCGTGCGTTGAATTGAGGGTGGCCCTGCCCACGCCGGGTTAATCCGAAGAACGTTTGCTTGTCTAAAACGTCCAGTTAAATTTCTACTTTTCTTAAGTCAGGTTTATGGACGTATAATTACATGCGGTGAAATTCACTGTTCTATAGGCGCAGAGCTCTGGAGATGTTGGCAAATGTATGCAGTCATGTAACCCCCAGCATAATCAATATATAGAATACTTCTCTCCTCCCAGAACGTTCTCCTATCTTCCTTTGTATTCAGTCTTCTTCCATTCCCATTTTTCTGGCAACCACTGATGTGACTTCCAGGTGAGGAATTTTAATTCCCTATAATATTGCCTTTTCCAATATTGTCACATAAATGTGAGCATGCAGCACATCATCTGTTGTATACAGCTTTTTTACATAGCAGACTGCCTCTGAGATGCATGTGTCATTGCAGGTGTCAACAGCTCTTTCCTGTTCAGGGCTTCGTAGTGGTCCGGTGCACGGACGGGTCACACTTGTTTATTCCGTGGGCATTTGGGTTGTTTTCACGTTTGGGGCATTATCAGCAATGCAGCCATAGAGAGTTTCATGCAGATATTGCTGCCAATCTATGCTTTCCGATTTTATACACACACATATGCCTTCCAACGTCTGTCATAATATGGTTTTAATTTCATTTTCAGATGACTGGTGATGTTGAGTATTTGCTGTATTTATGTGTATCTCCTTGATGGAGTGTCTGTTGAAATCTTTTCCTCATTTTTTCAAACATACTGTTGTTTCCTTATTATTGAACTGTGAGCGTTCTTTTCATATGCAAGTCTATCATCATTCACATATACAATATATTTGCATATATATGTTTGAATCTATTTGTATATACATAAAAATACAAATGTATGGATGGAGATATTATAAGATGAATATATATCTACACACATGCATATCCAGATAGAAATATATATATATACACACACATACACACACATATATACACACATACATACACAAAAGCAGATGTATGTTTTACAAATAATCTTTCTGTCCGTGGTGTGTCTTTCATTTTCTTAAGTGTCTTTCAAAAACCAGAAGGTTTTAATATGGATAAAATCCAAATTGTCGTTCTTTTTCATTTATGAACCATATTTTTTGTGTCAGATCTAATAAATGTTTGCCTAACCCAATGTCACAAAGATTTCCTTCTGTTTTTTTTTCTTGTATTGAATTTATAGATTATGATTTACAAATAGGTCTAGGATGAATTTTGAGCTAATTTTTGTTGGACATGATGGATAGATGATGTTCATGTTTTTGTATATATGTTTCCCATTGCTCTAGCTGCGTTTATTAAAAAGAATATCCTTTCTCATTTGAATTGCCTTATCAACTTTGTTAAAAATCAATTTACCATATAAGAATGATCATACTCTTAGATGTTCTCTTCAATGGATTCACAGGTACCCTTTTCCCCACTGTTTGACTTCTGTCTCTGTGTACAGGTTCAGCTTCCCAAATCTGAAAATACAAAACCCAAAATGCTCCATAATCCAAACATTTTTGATAGCCAACGTGATACCCCAAGGAAATGCTCATCAGAGAATTTTGGATTTCGGATTTTTGGATTGGGGATATGCTTAATGTGAGTATTCCAAAAATGAAAAAAATCTGGAATCCAAAGTTCTCTTGGTCCTGAGCATTTTGGGTGAGAGACAGTCGACCTGTAGTAAGTCTTGAAGTCAAAGAGTGAAAATTCTCTGGCTTTGCTCCTCTTTTATAAAACTGTTTTGACTATTCTAAATCCTTTGATTTTTTTTTTTCATATAAATTTTGGGCCAGTTTGTCTATGTCCACAAAAATGTCTGCTAGGACTTTGATTGTGTTTCTACAGAATTTATAGATTATTTTGGGGAGAATTAACATCTTATCAACAGTGGGGTTTCCAGTCCACTGATATGGGGCATCTTTCCATATATTTACGTCTCTTTTTTGTTTTGTTTTGTTTTTATTTCAGAATATTACAGGGCTACCAACACTTTGGTCACATAAATTGCCTTTGCACCACCAGAGTCCGAGCTTCAAGCACGTCCATGCCCCAGACAGTGCGCACCGCACCCATTAGGTGTGAATATACCCATCTCCTCCTACCCCTCCCACCTGCTTGATTTCTGATGAATGTTATTTCCATATGTGCACATAGTGTTGATCAATTAGTACTGATTTGATAGTGAGTCCATGTGGTGCTTGTTTTTCCATTCTTGTGATACTTCACTTAGTAGAATGGGCTCCAGCTCCTTCCAGGATAATACGAGAGGTGCTAGATCACCATTGTTTTTTTGTGGCTGAGTAGAACTCCATAGTATACATAGACCACATTTTATTAATCCACTCATGCATTGATGGGCACTTGGGTTGTTTCCACGTCTTTGCAATTGTGAATTGTGCTGCTATAAACATTCGAGTGCAGGTGTCTTTTTTATAGAATGACGTTTTTTTCCTTTAGGTAAATACCCAGTAATGGGATTGCTGGATCAAATGGTAGTTCTACTTGTAGCTCTTTGAGGTATCTCTATGCTACTTTCCACAGAGGTTGTACTAGTTTGCAGTCCCACCAGCAGGGTAGGAGTGTTCCTGTCTCTCCACCTTTTTGTTCATTTTTTAGAGTCTGTGTTTTGTGGTTTTCAACAAATATAATTTACACACAGTGCTTTAGATTTAACATGGTTTTCATATTTGTTATGCTATTGTAAATGGTACTTTAAGAATTGTGATTTCACACTGTTCGTTGATAGTGTATAAAAATGCAATTGACTCTTTCTAAATTGATCTTCAGTGATACACTCTTGCTTCACTCTCATAAGCTTCTAGTAGCTTTGTTCTAGGTACTTTTGGATTTTGCCTATAGATAATCACTTTATAAAGTTTCACATCTTCCTTTCTAATCTGTATGTGTTTTCTTTCTTTTTCCGTATTAATTGCACCGGGTAGAACCCCCGGTTTGGTGTTACTCAGGAGTGTTGAGAGTGGATGTTCTTGTGTTCTTACCAGCAGACATTCCAAATTTTACCATTAGCTATAACAGCCGGCAGTTTTGGGAGATGCCCTTTTATATGCTCAGGAAATTTCCTCTAGTCCTAGCTTGAGAAGACATTTTTTTTTTTTTTAACATAAATGAATGTTGACATTTGTCAAATGTCTTTTCAGCCTTTACGGAGACCATATGCTTTTAATTCTTTTCTTTGCTGTCACGGTGAATTGCCTTGATTTATTTGAAACGCTGATTTCAAATGATTTGTGTATCCCAAATCCCCATTTCTGGGATACACGTCCTTCCTTCTCCCACCCTGGGTCAGGAAATGTCATTCTTTTTATACTGATGGTTTGGATTTGGTAACATCTGATGAAGGCAGCCTTACCCTGATGCTAAAATGAGACTAAGAAATGACTAGAAACTAAAAGTATTGGCAAAAATTCCTCATGGGTAAATATGTAAAGACATTATACTTAACGCATTGAGAAGTATAACCTTTATTTCTGGTTTCTGGAAGGGATTGCATAGAACAGAGATTTTTACTTGTTCTTAAATATTTGGTAGAATTTTCTGGAGAAGTTATTTGGGCTTAGAGTTTTCTTGGCCTGAGGCATTTTGTTGCAAATTCAATTACTTTGAATTGTAAAGTAAATATACAATAATTAAAGAAGTTGGTGAGGGGCTGTTTCTGTTTGGAACCCAGAACCCCTGTGTGATTCAGGACACACCAAGGGGCCACAGTAGGGATCCTGGCTCAGTATCCCTGAAACTCACAGAACAGACCTTAAAGAGTGAAAAAACAGGCCGGGTGTGGTGGCTCATGCCTGTAATCCTGGCACTCTGGGAGGCCGAGCCGGGAGGATTGCTCGAGGTCAGGAGTTCGAGACCAGCCTGAGCAAGAGCAAGACCCCGTCTCTACTAAAAATAGAAAGAAATTATATGGACAGCTAAAAATATATATAGAAAAAATTAGCCGGGCATGGTGGCGCGTGCCTGTAGTCCCAGCTACTTGGGAGGCTGAGGCAGGAGGATCGCTTGAGCCCAGGAGTCTGAGGTTACTGTGAGTGAGGCTGACGCCACGGCACTCTAGCCTGGACAACAGAGTGAGACTCTGTCTCAAAAAAAAAAAAAAAAAAAGAGTGAGAAAACGCTCTTTCAATCCAGGTAAAAACCAGAACATTTCCACCTTCCTGTTGATTCCACTCAGTGTGTTTATAAATGTGGGCTGCAGGAATGGCTTCAGGTTCCAGGGAACGCAAAAGATCATGAAATGTAAGCCAGGAATGGAAAGCTTTGAATTTCTGTTATCTTCTTAGAAAAGAAAAGTATCTTCCATGGTCTAAGTCAAACTGATCTTTCTCTAAACACATGGAGTTCAAATGTTAGGTTTTTTTGTTGTTGTTAATTTTCAGTGTTTGCTTAGGACTCAGATCCGATCCAGGTTGTCTAAAATCTAATTACTATTCTCCGCCTGCCTGTCACATCCGCCCACGTGGCGTGGCTGCTGAGCAGTGCTCGGACGCCCCGGGAAGTTTGCGTTGCCGTCACCTTGTGAGTTCAGGACACTCCTGACATGTTTCTTAGCGCGGACAGACCCTGCCATTTCTCATTTCTTATCAGCTCGATGGTGTAAAACATTGTGCTTCGCTGGGATAATAAATCAATTTCTGATGCTCGGAGTTGGCCCTTCGTGGAGATGCCACAGAAAGGAACAGCGTTGCTGAAGATTCATGACCCCCGGAGGGACGACACCCCAAGCTGATGGCCTGCCCCACGCAAGAGGGGGACTTCCAAGCCTCTAAATAAGATCTAACACGTATGTTGGGCAGGAGGTGCCCACCTCAAACTCGGTAGCTCTCCAAGACTGACCTTCATCGCTTGACTAAATATTTGCGAATGCAAACGGGACAGTCAAGTACTGAGAACCAGCTCTGGGGGGAATGAGGTTGCCCACATCATTGTCGGGTACTTTTTTTGTTTTTATTTTTTTGAGACAGAGTCTCACTCTGTCACCCAGGCTGGAGTGCCGTGGTGTCAGCCTGGCTCACAGCAACCTCACACTCCTGGGCTCAAGCGATCCTCCTGCCTCAGCCTCCCAAGTAGCTGGGACTACAGGCATGTGCCACCACGGCCAGCTAATTTTTTCTGTATATATTTTTAGTTGTCAAGATAATTTCTTTCTATTTGTAGTAGAGACGGGGTCTCGCTCTTGCTCAGGCTGGTCTCAACCTCCTGACCTTGAGCGATCCTCCCACCTCAGCCTCCCAGAGTGCTAGGATTACAGGGGTGAGCCACCGCGCCCAGCCTATTTTTTTTTTTTAGAATGAAAGAATGTCAGAGCCAGAGAGGACCTTTCAATCATCTTAGTCACCCGCTTCAACATTGTTACGATCTGAATGTTCGTGTCCTACCAAAATTCGTGTGTTGAAACCTCACCCCCAAGGTGCTGGTGTTAGGAGGTAGGACTTTTGGGAGATGATGAGTCATGAGATGCAGCCTCATGGATGGGGCCAGGGTCCTTATAAAAGGGACCCCAGAGAGCTCCCTCGCCCCTTCCACCACGTGAGGACACAGCGAGAAGGCGCCATCTATGAACCAGGAAGTGAGTCCCCACCAGACACAGCCTCTGCCACGCCAGGATCCTGGACTTCCAGCCTCCAGAGCTGGGAGCAATGAATCTCTGCTGTTTATAAGTCGCTTAGTCTAGTGCATTCTGTTATAGCAGCCTGAACAGACTGAGATATGCTATTTTTTTTTCATGCTTTTCAACAGGAGTTAGTGGAGGTTGCATGGCTTATCCCAATAATTACTTGATGATATAAAATGTAATATATATATTGTGTATATAATATGTGTATATATGTGTATATATAATGTATATATGTGTATATATATATTTATATATTGTGTATATGTGTGCATATATATTACATATACATGTGTGTGTATATATGTACACATATGTATACACACACACACACACACACACAAAATAGAACCATGAAATTGTTTTCCTAGCTCTTGGTCCAAAGCTCTTTCTTTTGTACCCAGGAGCTTCCTTGAAGCATACACCACCCCCTGCCCCCTGCCCAAATAGCCCTCTGCCGAACCACACCCCCTCTGCAGGTGCGTTTGGTAGAGGTTAACATGTTACCACCCACAAATGCCCTATTGCAAAGGGCAGTAGGAGATTGCTAGTTTAAAACAGCACCTTGACAGCGATACCTGAGGCAGACCTTCTAACTCGCCCTGCCGTCCCCAGGACAATATGGAAAAAGACCACCGCGTGCATCGGTGACAATGACATTGCCAGAAACAGAGAGGGATTCATGTTTGTGAGAATGACGATGGCTTGAGGGAGGAATCATGGATGCTGACCCCCCTAGAAAGAGGGACACGGAGAACCTCTACTCCCCTGTCCCCCAACTCTTGTCCCTCTGCTTTGCAGACAGTGTCTATTCCAGCTGCAACCATGGAAGGCCATTTCATTCCCGAGTCATCTTCTTGTTCCTACATCACTTCTCTGACCGCAGCAGGGCCGGGAGAAAGGGCAGCTGGGGACAGCGTGCCCGTGAGGCTTTTGGGGAACTGGCTGCGGGCCGGGCGAAGGCAGCTGAGGTCAGCTTGATGTGAGACGTGTGCACAAGGTTCCACCCAAGACTCCCACGGCCGGCGGGGCCTGCAGCGGGACGCAGGTGTGGGTTGTGCAAACCCTGCACGGTCCAAGGAAAGGTTTGACCCGGGATTGGCTCCTGGGAGCTGTCCTTTGAGCCTCTGGAATGTTCTGCTTGATGTGAATATGACCCGAGACCTTGCATCCCCTCCTGACAGTGTATGCTAACAGTGTGGTGTCTGGCGGCAGGGCCTTGTGCGGCGGGGTATCAGCTTGACCTCTGCAGAGGCTGCAGGCTGAGGTCAGCCACATGGGTGCTCAGCCACGTGTATACGACTGCCCCACGGTCAAGCCGTCAAAACGGGGGGCACCGAAGCTTGGATGAGCTTCCCTGGGGGACCAGGCTCTGCGTGCATTCTCACACCATGTTGCCGGGGGAGTTAAGCGCCGTCCCCACGACTCCACGGTGAGAAGGCAGATGGCGCTCACGCCTGGTCCCTCCTGGACTCTGCTACGCGCATCTCTGCCTTTGGCTGTTTTAATTTGTAGCCTTGCTCTTCGATACATTGTAACTATGAGCATAATGGCTCGTCTGAGCGCTGTGCATCCTGGGAGCAAAGCGTTGAGCCTGAGCGTGGTCTTAGGAATTCCGGAACACAGGTGGGTTGTCGGGTGGAAATTGTGCACGAAAATAAAATGTTAAGCTCCCCCCGCCCCCAGCTGACTGAGTGGTCCCCTCTGGCCAAGGGGATGCCCTGAAACTGAGCTGCTGGCCACGAGGAGGGAGGTCAGACCTGCCCCATCATGCCCCACCTTCTTGGGGACGTCTTTTGTGAGTCACTGACAGGCTGAGGCTGTGCTAGTCACACCTGCAGGTCCTCAGTTTCCTGAACTGATCACTTGAGCCTGGGTACAGTTTACTTACTAGCAGGTAATTCATTGAAAGACCTAGACCAGGGATTTCCGACCGGGGGTGACATTGCTCCCTACCGGCTATTCAGCAATGTCTGGGGATGATTTTGGTTCTCGCAGCTGGGGAGGGAGGTGCTACTGGCATCTGGTAAGTAGAGGCAGTGAGTTGTTAAAAGTCCTGCAATTTGTAGGACGTTCCCCAAACAGAGAATGGTCTGGTCCCAGGTGTTTCAATGGGGCTGGGTGTGAGAAACGCTGTCTTAGCATGAGAGATTCTGTCTATGTGTCATCTCTCTCTGTCAGTATATTTATCTATCCTTCTATCATCACTATGTCCTACCTATACTTTATGATTATATCCATGTATCTACCTATCTACCTATATGTACGTATCATCTATCATTACCTATCATCTGTCCACTTATCAGTTATCTGTCATGGACCATTAGCTACCTACCGATCATCTCACTATGGCCGTGGCTAGCAACTAGGATGATTTTTGCCTCCCAGGGGACACTGGACAATGTCTAGAGACATGTGTGGTTGTCACAATGGTGTTTAGTGCCTCTAATGTAATTATCAGTCTCCCAGAACATAGGGCTTTATCAGGAAACCCCCATGGCTCTGTCCCCAAAGTGTACCCTAGATCTGGGCACATCACCACCTTGGGGTTGACCAGCAGGGTCCCTGCCCTCACTGCACAATCCCAGGGATCCAGAGATAAGACCATCCTGGATCAGGGAGGGCCCTAAACCCAGTGACAGTGTCCCCCTAAGAGACAGCAGAGGGGACACAGACGCGGAGGAGAAGCCACGTGGAGACGGAGGCAGAGGCTGGAGTGACGCGGCCACAAGCCCAGGGACGCCTGGAGCCCCCAGGAGCTGGGAGAGGCAGGAAGGAGCCTCCCCTGGAGCCTGCGGAGGGAGCGCGGCCCCGAGACCCCTGCGTCTCACACTCCTGGGCTCCGGGACTGGGAGAGGAAAAATTTCTATTTGGGGTAACTGTCAGGGTAGCCCCAAATACTCACACCAGTCTGGACACCTCCCCCAGGGCTGTCCCCAGCAGTGAGGATGAGTCCCAGTCCCAGTAGCCACCGGCCAGGAGGAACATTTCCATTAGAATTTCCATTTTCTGAACCTCGAGGGAGAAGAATTTCCTATCCCTGGGGTCACGCTCGTGATTCAGTCCTTCTCTTTGGTCCATGGCTCTGTGGTTCTGAATCACCCACTTGCACTTCAGCGACCACAGTTTACTGTGGAGTTATGAGGTCCCGATCCACGGGGGAACCTTGGCGGATATTTTCTTACTGGCTGAAGACTGGGGTTCTCAGGCATCTGTTCTCAGAGCCGGCTCGCAACCTAAAGACGAGAATTTCTAAGCTCATTTCAGGTCTATGCCTCACTCCGACCGGCCTACCGGGGTAACATTCACAGCAGAGATTCTGAACAGTAGAGGTGGCCCAAGGCAAAAGCAAAAATGCTTCCTCACCTCCTTCCTTTTTTTAGAACGAATAATTTTACACGAGGGCTGGGAAGGGCCTTGGCAGGCACCCTGTCTAATTGCTTTGCAGCTGAGAAGTGCAAACTCGGAGATGTTCTCTGGTTAAACTCACTGTCCTTGCAGGCGCACACAAGGCTGAGGACAAAATCTGTGATCTTCGACTCCCACCTGGGCAGACTCTCGGCACATTCTTAACAATTTCTTTTGCAGAGGTTTCTGCCCCAGATCTTAATGGGGCTGGCATGCTGGGGAGTTCCTGGGCTGGAGGGCTCGGTCTCCGTGGGCATTTCCCACTTTCCCTCCTTTCCTGGCATTCCATGTCTCTCAGCCTGATGTCGGGTGTCCCCTGGCATGGGGCTCACCGTCCCTGCACCCCTCGGGGTCAGGCTGCCTCCACAGCCCCCTGCCAGGGTCCTCTCCTCCCCAGCCTAAGAGTCCCCTGTCTTGTCACGTAACATTCAATCCTGCTGCAGGGAGGGAGGGTCTCCCCGGCTCTGTTCTCCACATCACTGCAAGTGCACATGCACACACGTGTCCGCACACACATTTGCAAATACCTGCCCGCCCGTGCGTGCTCATGTTTTCAGATACCCGCACACTCATGCACAAAATCTGTGTATGTATCTCTCACATACACACCCATGGACAGCCATGTTTTCATGGACTTGTGCACACACACATGCACAAGTGTGCAACACACATATATTTTCACATGACTGTGCACTTGTGCACAAGCATATTTTCAAGTACTTACACAAACATGCGTATGTGCACATGCACACACAGACGTAATTGTAACACACATACACATGCACACAAGTGTGTATATGTTTTCACATGCATGCACACCATGTTTTCATGTATCCACATGATAGCCATGCACACATGTATGTGGGTGTACAAGTGTTCACTTACATATACACGCACACCCACAAGTGTCCATGCACACACAGTTTCACATGCTTACACACCCATGCATCATGCATACACATATGTGTGTAGGTGTGGCAATACACATGTACACACCCATAAGTGTATGTACACACATTTTCACATGGCTACTGCATGCACACACATGCATGTACAAACTCACACCCACGCAAGCCTTCCCATCTGTGCACACATGTGCGTGTGCACACTGACACCCACATGCATGTAGACAAACGTGCATGCATGCCTGCACGCAGTCACACCCGTGGTCTGTTGGCCGAGCATCGTCTCTGGGTGGCTTTTCTGACGACAACACTCATGGATTTGACAGCTGTTCCAGAAGCTCGCGGCAGTCCCGCCCAGACCAGGGATGGGGATCCAGTGGCCTCTTAGGGACGCGGATGCCCATGTGGGAGTTGCATCCACACAGCACGGACTGAGAGGGTGGGCGGCCAGGCGCAGCGTCTCATCCGTCTGTTTCCCGCCGGGAGTCAGACAGGTGTTCTGGGTGCACCAACTCGTGGGCTGCTCTCGCGGGTCCCCTGCTGTGAAAGTCAAGCTGGCCCCTGTCCAAAGATGCTTAACTAGGCCTCACTCAGGAAATTCTATGTGTACAGAGGTTCCTAGACTTCCCCGGTTCATGGTACCCTGTGTGCTTTGATTATTTTTTTCACGGCTCCCGTCAGACGAGAGAAAGACCTAACACTACAGTTTATCAATGAGAGAGGTGCCCAAACAATAGGACTGTGCCTGACAGATCTTGCTGTGTTTCCCTTGAACACTGAAAACAATCCACAGCACCTCTGGGGGGGAGGGTTCCCTGTGCCACCCCCAGGGTGCCTCAGCACACAGTTTGGGAACCACAGGTTTAGGACGTCCCCCAGGTGTATTTGTACCAGCAGGGCCATGGACGGGTGTCATATATTTCCCGACTTACGTTATGATCCCCTAGAGGGCCTGGTTTAGGGCCCCGATGAATTCACAGAGTTGTTGGACAGGTGTCAGTGTGTGTCTTTGGGTATCTTTTTTTGTTTCTTTTAATACCAGCAGCACAATTAATGAAATCAAGGCAGCATTATTTCAAGTATGTTAAATAGTCACGAGTAGGCTGGGCATGGTGGCTCACGCCTGTAATCCCAGCACTCTGGGAGGCCGAGGAGGGTGGATCGCTTGAGCTCAGGAGTTTGAGACCAGCCTCAGCAAGAGCGAGACCCCATCTCTACTAAAAAAAAATAGAAAGAAATTAGCTGGACAACTGAAAATATGTAGAAAAAATTAGCCGGGCATGGTGGCGCATGCCTGTAGTCCCAGCTACTCAGGAGGCTGAGGCAGGAGGATCGCTCGAGCCCAGCAGTTTGAGGTTGCTGTGAGCTAGGGTGATGCCACTGCACTCTAGCCCGGGCAACAGAGTGAGACTCTGTCTTTAAAAAACAAAACAAAACAACCCCCAAAATGCTCATCCCATGACTCCATCCAACCAGAAGCAGGTGAGATGGGGAAATCCGCCCATGTGCCTGGAAGAAGGAAACACAACAGAACCTTCTCGTGGCATCATCCGACCAATGGAGTGAGATGACAGCTAGCCTTGTGCCTGCATATGGGAACTGTTATTATAGCTGCAATTGTTATCATTGCTATTCCCCAGAGCACATCACTGAGGATGATAACACAAGTCACCAAAAATTACCATAAGCAAAAGCCGTTTGGTATTTGAAGAAGGTTAACTGCAAATCATTGTAGTTAAACATATGCTTAGGTAGTGGTGATCTCTCATTGATTTATTGAGCAGAATTGAAACAGTATGTTTTACTCCAAACCCAGGGCATGTAAACAAATAACTCTGTCATATCCAAAGTGTTAACTGAATGCAATCTACGTTTTTTCTTCTCATCAGCTTAACTGACTTGCTATCTGCTAAATCTTTGGTAAATCTCAGGTTTGCTCTCTTCTTGTGTCCTTCCACATGCTAACTTAGAGAAGCACCATACACACATGATCATGCATACTCTGTCTCTCTTACACACATGCACATGCATGCTCTCTCTTGAACATATATGGACATGCATGCTCTCTCTTAAACATACATGGACATGCATGCTCACTCCATTGCACACACACGCCCATGCATGCTCTCTCTCTCTTGCACACACATGCTCATATAGGCACCTTCCCACCTTGCTATCTGCTTTCTAACTTCTTTACAAACACTTTACTATTGTCCCTTTTGTGAAATAACTGAGCTACTTAAAATAACTTTGAAGACTGAGTGACTTAAAGTCTTAACCAGAACCCTTAAAATAACCATAAGTCCTCATTAGCCACCGCTGCTGCAAAATCGCCAACGCTGGCTCCGCTCCTTGTTGAGTTGGTGCAATAATCCACGGTTATTAAATGCACTGGTTGTTTAACAGAAAGAAAGAACAAAACAATCCTAAAATAGTCTCACTGCAGGGGGCGACAGCTTCTGGCTTGGTGGTATTTGAGACATCGTGTGGGGTGGGGCGGGTCACTCCTCAGATTTTAATTCACGTGTTGGTGTAATCAGGTACTTTTGCAGGTAAGAAAGAGAGGCTCATGGGGCACCCCAAGATGAGGGGTCACTGTGGGTACCGTGCGTCCCATGGTGCAGCCAGGACGTGTGCCCTTCTGTCAGCCGTGTGAGGCATTTCTGCATTTCTGTCTGCGGTGATAGGGGGTGGGACAGTTTTTAGACTGGCTGCCAATGGAACGGCCATTTCTCAGGTCAGTCTGTTCAGCCTGGGGGAAGAAGCCCAGCTACAGAGAGAGAAATCCGACACACTTCCAAAATGTTTGCACCCACGTGGTGGAAAAGATGGGGCAGCTCACTCGCTGGTGGACATAGGAAAGTCACTGCTCTGCTCCACGACTCAGTTTCCCCATCCGTAAAGTGGGCGTGACGGTGATTCCTAGCACCTTGAGTTGTTGGGGGCATTAAATGAGTTGGCACATGTGAAATAGTTGGAACGGTGCCTCAGTGGGTCTCGTCTGGTGCTAACGATTCTCGTGAGGGGGTGACGTGTTTGTCATGTGAACTCTCCAAGTAGCAGATAAGCCACAGGGGAGCAGGCTCTGGGCTTTTCCACAAAAGCACCTCACAGAGCAGGTGCGTGGTTTAGATGTTTGTCTGGACATGAGGCATTCAAGTTCACGTTAAAGTCAGGGGGTCCTTTTGGGGTCCCGTGGGGTGAGGGGGACAGCGGGAAGTGGGGGCCGCCACACCCGTACAGCACAATCCTCAGGGCTGAAGGAAAGATTAAAAGCCCCTTAGTCACAGGATTTAGCACTTCTGTTCTCATTTTATCCGGATGTTTGCACTGAGATGTAAATTTAGGAGCCCCCAAATGACAGCCATTCTCTAAAATCTCTCATTTTCTTCCCCCTTACATTTGTGAGCAAAAGTTCTCTGAAAGGCATTGGGAGCAAAGAGAGTTTATTGCAGTGAACAGTTTACAGACCAGGGAGAGGCAGCCTCCCGTGGAAAACCAAGGCGCCTTCCTGAGAACCACGGGAGGGTTCGGGGTTTTATAGAGAAAGTTCCCAATCGGGTCTGTGCATGCAAATGACGGAGTCAAACTTGCCTAGTTCTGATTGACCAACACAGCTGAGCCCTGATTGGTCGATGCGGGTGAGCTCTATCCATTCATTGGTTCAGGTGAGCTCTGAACACAGGTGTGGGTTTTCACGGAACTCAGGGTACGTGTGTGATGGGTCTCAGCAAAGGGTCACTTGGCTTTATTTTAACAAATAAACTGTCACACTAAAAAAATCAAAAATCAGAAACTTTTCCCTGGGGGCACCGTGTTTTATCACGAAAGCAGAATTAAAAACTTTGAGTGTAATGTAAAGGTAAAACCTCAGTAGAAAAATGAAATGTATTGACTTCTATTCATTTAATCCACATTTTTAGAATTAAGTTGTCAATAGTAATTGTAACGATAAGAACATCAACAAGCGAGATTTTTATATATGATTCACGCAGCCTCAGGGTCAAAACTAGAGTGAGTTAAATACCACTCTCATGGAGGTTCATGTGTTAAATGTAGACCCAGCTGGCTACTTGGGATCCACCTTTTAATTTTTTTTTGTATCGTATCATTCTGTTTATATTAGGAACAAAACCAAGCAAAATCAGTCAATTCAAGTTATTCTTACGTGGCAACGTAATGACTTCCAAGGTACTATGTATTGGTCTTGGTGCTACAAGGTGTTCAATTTGGGAAAATTCACCTATGTTCATTTTTCTTTATATTTCTTTTTATAATTTTTTTTTCAAATTTTAGCATATTACAGGGGTTAGCACCTCTTGTATTATCCTGGATGGAGCTGGAGCCCATTCTTCTAAGTGAAGTATCCCAAGAATGGAAAAACAAGCACCACATGGACTCACCATCCAACTGGAGTTAACTTTTCTTTATATTTAAATGGGATACTTTTATTTGTTTTATATACTTGCATCTTTATTTATTTTTATGCTTTTAATTTCAGCATATTACAGGGGTACACCTGTTTAGGTCACATATATTACACACATTGCCTTTGCCCCGCGGGAGTCAGAGCTACACGCCTGCCGTCTTGAACAACTGGCTCTTTCAAGTGCAAATTTGCTCACATATTCCTTTGAATAGACGTAACGGGTTTTGTTTCATCTGCTTTTGGCAGAAGTGACCCAGTGACCCCCCCATAGCCAGCCCATCATCTTCCTCGCTCATGTAGCCCCAGTCCTTCTGGCGTTCGGTGGCTGTTAGGCTGTGGGAGTCCCCCACACCCTGGAAAGGGGCGGATTTTGCTGTGAGCACTGACAATAGAAATTCCACCCCTGCAGGCACTTGCTTGAACGGTGGGCCGAGACCCCTGCTGGCAAGCGAGGTCTGAGGGGCTGCCTGACGCTTCTGCCCCGGGGCCCCTCTGGGGACAACCGTGAGCTTTTTAATCCCCTCGGATTAAATCCTGATGCCTGTCGAACTTGGTATGTGGAACCGCTCGGGGGGACCGTGGAGCAGGCTTGCTGTGTGCAGCCGTGGGGCGCTGTCTGGATAAACCGCTGCCCACTCCCCCTCTGACTGTAGACGGAATCGTGTCCTTCCCCCAGGTTTACAGGTCGAAGCGCTAAGCCCCGCTGTGGTGCATCTGGAGACAGGGTGTGTGAGGATGTAATCAGGACGTTTTCCTTCTGGTGTCTGGCATCGTGTACGCCGATGTGTGCACGAGGGTGTCGTTGGCATTGAATGAGTCCTTGTGACAGTGTCCTCGTCAGAGGAAGAGATAGCAGATATGTCCCTCTCTCTCTTCTCTCTGTCTCTGTCTCTCCCCTCTCTCTTCTCTCTCTCTGTCTCTGCTGTCTGTCTCTGTCTCTCCTGTTCTCTCTGTCTCTGCTGTCTGTCTCTGTCTCTCCTCTCTCTCTGTCTCTGCTGTCTGTCTCTGTCTCTCCTCTCTCTCCGTCTCTGCTGTCTGTCTCTGTCTCTCCTCATTCTCTCTCTCTGTCTCTGCTGTCTGTCTCTGTCTCTCCTCTTTCTCTCTCTGTCTCTCCTCGTTCTCTCTCTCTGTCTCTGCTGTCTGTCTCTGTCTCTCCTCTCTCTCTGTCTCTGCTGTCTGTCTCTGTCTCTCCTCTTTCTCTCTCTCTGTCTCTGCTGTCTGTCTCTGTCTCTCCTCTTTCTCTCTCTCTGCCTCTGCTGTCTGCCTCTGTCTCTCCTCTCTCTCTGTCTCTGCTGTCTGTCTCTGTCTCTCCTCTCTCTCTGCCTCTGCTGTCTGTCTCTGTCTCCTCATTCTCTCTCTGTCTCTGCTGTCTGTCTCTGTCTCTCCTCTTTCTCTCTCTCTGTCTCTGCTGTCTGCCTCTGTCTCTCCTCTCTCTCTCTGTCTCTCCTCTCTCTCTCTGTCTCTGCTCTCTCTGTCTCTCCTCTCTCTTGCTCTCTCTCTGTCTGCCTCTGCACACAAAAAAGGCAACAGAACACACGACAAGAAGACCCCCATCCACACGGCCAGGAGAGAGGCTTCCGACAAAACCAGCCCTGCTGTGTCAACACCTGGATTTCAGACCTCAGCCTCCAGGACTCTGAGAAAATAAACGAGGATTTCGGCTGCTCCGTTTGCAGGACTGTTGATGGCAGCATGAGCTGACTAGCCCACCTCTCTCCAGGGACCGGGTGACCCTGGAACTCTGTCTCTAGCCCCGCGTGGCTTTGGCGTGTTCTTTCCTAAAGCAGCACCTGCCTTGGCCTCCCGCTGCGGGGCTTCCTGTCAAATCCCCTCTCTCTGAACCCCCGGGGAGGTGCTCAGGCTCTTCCGGACACCAGGCTGCCTGCCGGGAACATATTCCAACCATGCATAAACCTCCAATAAAAGAAGCAAAAGCCACCTTGCTGGCCCCGGTGCTGGGGGACCTAGCTAATGACATGCAGCCGCTACACTTCCCTGAACGCATCGACCAATTGCATATTTATTCATCGGGCTGAATTGGCTGGGTATTGGCAACCTCTTGGAATCACGCGGCCGCCAGGCTTGGCCGTTTGCAGAAGGGAGGTTGAACCTGCTGGCTGCTGGCTGCTGTCCAGCCCCAGGCGAAAGGCTAATTAGAAAGTCCCCCTTTGCCAATCCTCCGGGAATACCAGCGACTCTTGAAGGAGATGACCCAGATCCAAGCACGAGATGTGGAGGCTGCTATCCCTTCCCCAGCACAGCGAGGTCCTTGGCAGAAATCTCGGCTCTTGCTTTTATCACAGGGTTTCGGTCGTCCCTCCAGGGCTTGTCTAATATGCATTTATTTAAACACCTTTTGCTCCTGTTTTCTCAAACGGCCCTGGGTTAAGCACACAGGTTCTTTCTCTTAAGAATTAGCCATTTCGGGTTCTAAGCCTTGGCTTTTTTTTTTTTTTTTTTTACTGTGAACTAAAAATCTTAAGCCCCTTCCAGCTGACTGAATCGACCCCCGTCTTGGCCAAGGGGACCCCAGAAAGACCTTAAAGCTGAGTTGTCACGAGCTGAAAGGAGGTCAGGCAGGTGGTCATGCCCTGTCTAATTTGGAGTTATTTTTTTGTAACAATAAGACACAAAATCATTAACAGGCCTAAGGCCACGCAAGGCAAAGGTTAAACCACACCTGCAGGTCCTCAGTTTACTTCACAGATCACTCCAGTCTTGGTGTGTGTCCAGTAGCTTGTCTCTGAATAACAGAGCTCCTTATCTTAAAACATTCCAAGCCTGTGGACAAAGCTTCATGTCTTTAACCAAGTACAAGTCAAAGAGTCTTTAAACCCACCTATAACCTATAAGCCCCCTGCTTTGAGATGTCCCACCTTTTTGGGCCAAACCAATGTCCACCTTCCAGGTATTGATGTATGACTTTCCCTGTAACCCCTGTCTCCCCGAAATGTGTAAAACCAAACTGTGACCCAGCCACAGCGAGTCCACCTGCTCAAGGCTTCCTGGGCCTGGCTCCGGGTCATGGTCCTCCAATTGGGCTCAGAATAAACCTCTTCACATTACTTTGCAGAGCTTGGCTTCTTTTCCGTTGACGTTAGGATAGCACAAAGAGGTTTTGCTGGGTTGGGGGCGATTCGCTCCATTTCATTTGTGGTGGTGTGACTACGACATCCGACATCCGTCAGCTGTGAATACGCATCTGCCGCCTACGGTGGGTCACGCCTAAGCAGTGGTTCTCAACTCTGGGTGCACGATGGAACCCCCTGGGAGCTTCTAGAGAACCCTGAGGCTGGGGCCCACCCCTGGAGACAGATTTATTTGGCCGGGGTGCGGGTCGGGCAAGAGGAGTCCTGGAGTCTCCCCAGGGGCTGGTGGCCTGCGCTGGCTGTGCCAGCCCCCGGGCGAGGCAGGCGTTGCCCACCCCCCGCTGTCCCCCCGCAGGGCGTCCTCGGTGTCCTCAGGAGCCGGTGAGGAGCCGCCGGGTCGGCCGTGGCTCCAGCAGCTCCGCTCCAATCCCGCGACGGCCTCGGTGCGCTTTGCAAATAGATCAGTACGCGCCCACCAAGAGGCATTGATTTTGAGCTGTGCGTGGCCTTCCGTCCTGCAAAGCCAATTTGTAATCCTTCCGCGGCCTCCGCTTCCCTCCCTGTCCCGGGAGCTGGCGGATCTGCAGAGACGCACCAGAGGCTGCGCAGAGGAAGGGGATCCAGCGCGCCCGGCGGCTGCTCCGCGGTGCTCAGCCCGGTACCCGGGTCCCCGCACCTGCTGAGAGCCAGGCCGGGAGCGGGCGCCAGGCCACCGCACGCGGGTGCTACACCACCTGCGGGACGTCAGCACACCTGGCCTGGTGGTGCATGCTACGTATGGAATACACAACAGCAATCTGTAGAAAACCAGGATTTCATGATATATGTTATATAGGTTTTATTCTATGTGGAATCGCACAATTTGTTAGGAAAAAGAATTTTCCCATCTTGCATATAGATATGCATATATTCTATCACTTGTGATAGTTATCATATCATACATTATAATATATGTGTAACAGTATATGTAACGTGTTATTATGAAGTATGTTCTGATATATGGTTGAATATACAATAGTGCAATTTGTAGGAAACAGGGTTCTTTGATCTTGCAATATAGATATACATATATCCTAATGTATATTATATCATTTACAATAGTTACATATGTATATAATATTATGTATAACATCTAATGTAGGACACATATTTGAGTACATAATAGAATATGTAATAATGCAAGTTGGTAGGAAACAGGATTTTCCCACTTTACACATAGATATGCATATATTCTATTATATTCCGTGATCTATCATATTTATACTATATACTAGAATGTATGTATAACATATATATCAATATGACATTTATGACATGTACAATATTCTATAAAACAAATTATATTATAAATAGTTGAATATACAATACAAAACATCACAGTGCGATTTGGTAGCACACAGGACTTTTTTCACTTGGCACTAAAAGACATCTATTTTATTATACAGAATATATACTATATAATATACATATATGATAATATATCTGCCATAGATAGTCTGTAATTATATATTATGCATAATATATAATGATATAGTATATCATATCTATACAATATATTTTGAATTATGCAATATTATATAAAATATAAGCATACATAATAACATGTTACTGTACCATATATAAATACGCGCACACACACCCAGACTGGGAAACTCCTGCATGTCTCACCTAATTGCAGTCAGTTACTCTGTCCCCTCTCAGACCTGTACAGCCTGTGGAGGTGCCCAGAAATGTCCATTTCACAAGCGCACACACACACACACACGCACACACACGCGCGCATACACACACACACACACACGCACACCCCTTCTGCCACTGGCAGGAGCTTGTCAGTCACACCCATTTCTAATTCTCACCCCTGCCCTCCCAGAGGAGAATGTTTTCAGATGCAAAGTTCAGAAGCTGAGTCAGGCCTTCAGGGCCAGGGCCAGCCTCTGCAGTCTTATGGGCTGGGGACAGGTTGGGGAAGGACAGGGGGGATGGAAAAGTGCCCGAGTGGAGAGTCATCAAGGTTTCCCCTCTTCCCCCTCGCAAAGGGGTCTTCACAGAGGCACCCGAGGAGGCCCACTGAGTCCCCAGCAGAGAGCCCTCCTACTGCAGGTGTCTGGGAGAGCAATGCAGGTGTGCAACGAGGGAGACCCGATCCCCACCGCTCAGCAAGGGCAAGCGCTCTGCTCTGAATGTTGTGTCCCCTCCAAAATTCACATGCTGAAATCCTCACCCCCAAGGTGATGCTGTTAGGAGGTGGGGGCTTTGGGAGGGGATGAGGTCGTGAGGGTGGAGCCTCATGGATGGGACCAGTGTCCTTATAAAAGGGACCCCAGAGAGCTCCCTGGCCCCTTCCACCATGTGAGGACACAGCGAGAAGGCGCCATCTATGAACCAGGAAGTGAGTCCCAACAGACACAGCCTCTGCCACGCCAGGACCTTGGACTTCCAGACTCCAGAGCTGTGAGCAATCAATGTCTGTTGTTTGTAAGCCAGCCAGTGTGTGGTAGTTTTTCATAGCTGCAGAAATGGACTAAGATACCCCCTTCACACATGTCCTTTTCAGAAGCAATTGATTTCAATTCGATAGCAGTTCCTTTTCCAGGACATTTTTTTCTCTTACGAATAAAAATGGAAAATGATGCATGAAGGATTGGACTGTGTGGCCACACCATTTATAAATGGACACAGCTTGAAAGGAGTTGTGTGTCCGGGGATGCAGAGTTGATTAAGGAGTAGCAAAGCTTCCAGGGGGTAGACGGAGTGGAAAACGGTGCAGGTGGTCACCTTGGCGTGGGACTCCCCAAGCATGTTCAGGTGGAGAAAGTGTGACTGAGCGGAGAAGATGGCGAGTGGTTTGATGCTGTCTGTGTGGGGAGCAGTTTGCAGGGCTGGTAAAAGCCCAGGAAAGAAGAATGGAAAACTATGAACAGCGGGTATCAGTAGCAGAGGAGGAAACCGGCGGGAGTCTCCAGTTTGTGTTTTATAAAACTTTGCAATGTTTAGTATACATAGTAGCATACATTGTATACAATTATATATTACATATGCACACTTAAGTGTCATATATAATAATGCAATGTATTGCATAGTATGTAATATAATGATTATATAATATATATTATTATATATAATATATTTAATATATATTATATATTATTTTTTATGTTATGTCACTTTATATTATTTATCACATTATATATCCTTATATGTTATTTACCATATATCATTATATATTATTATACTACATATCATTAAATATAATATATTATTTATCATATTATGTATCATTATATAATATACTATTTATCATACTGTATATCATATAATGCATTATTTATTATTGCTTTATATTTACTGGGATCATATATGTTCAGACATCTCAATTTCAGGGGGAAATTATGACTTTTGTAGCCCAGACTCTTGTGCAATTTGTGCTTTTGGGGTTTTTTTGAAATATATTAATTATATAATATATTTATTTATTATATATCATTAAATATGATATATTATTTATTGTATTATATGTCATTATATATATTATTTATCACATATCATTATGCATAATATATTTATCATATTATATATCATTATACTATTATAAATTATATGTATATATTATTTATTATATTATATATTATGCATGTGTGTGTGTGTGTGTGTATACATCTTCTCCTGAGGCTGCTGTAAATAAACAATGGGCACAAACTTGGTGGCTTAAAACAACAGAGATTCACCCTCTCCCAGCCCCGGAGCCCAGGAGTGTGGGACGCAGGGGTCTCGGGGCCGCGCTCCCTCCGCAGGCTCCAGGGGAGGCTCCTTCCTGCCTCTCCCAGCTCCTGGGGGCTCCAGGCGTCCCTGGGCTTGTGGCCGCGTCACTCCAGCCTCTGCCTCCGTCTCCACGTGGCTTCTCCTCCGCGTCTGTGTCCCCTCTGCTGTCCCTTAGGGGGACACTGTCACTGGGTTCAGGGCTCACGCAATGCAATAGGACCTCATCTTACTTAAGTAATCACATCTGCAAAGACCTTATTTCCAAACTGGGCCATTTTGGGGGTTCTGAGCAGACACGAATTTTTAGGGGACATCGTTTCACCCGTGACACATATTTAAAAATAATATCTGTGTGTTTCTTTAATCATCAGCAGACATAATCGGGTTATTTCCATTCTAAGAAGAAACGTGAGTTGTCCTAGTCAGAAAGATACTTCTTAAAAGTCTAATTTCGCAAAGCCGGGGCAATAGGAACTGCCCCGTTGTCTTAAGCCTTGGGGGTGAGTAATTTTGATGTTTTTTCCTCTTGCCGTCATGGTTTGAGTGCACGGGGGGTAGGGCAGGCATGCGGGGGCGCCTGCTGCGAGCTGCTGCACCTGCACTGTTTAAAATGATTTCGGAGACATCTGACCGCGCAAGCACCTGCCCACCGCGTGCAGAGCCGCCCAGGGAGGGTGTCGGTGGGGCGGCCCATCAGCAGGGCCTCGTGTTCCCTTTAGTGACCTGTCTGAACAGCCCGGAGTGAGCCCCTGCGTCACCATCCGTCCGCGGGCTCCATGTCACCATCTGTCCCACACACGGGATGCTCAGCCCTCCTGGTTCTAGGGACCAGCCCTGTCCTGTTTCCTTAGCAGAGCAGTCAGCAAGTGTGGTGCTCTTTGATGTTGTAAAAACACCATCGCTTTGCAAACCGTATTCTCCGTGAAAAAAGACCACGTATTCTAGGGTTCCACTCGTACGAAATACGCAGAGCAGGGAAACCCCACAGAAAGCAAATCGGTGGTGGTCGGGGGCCGGGGATGAGGGAGCGTGGTGAGGTGACGGGTGAAACGTGCGAGGTTCCTTCTGGAGGTGATGAGCACGTTTTGCTTTTCTTTTAATTGCCTATAAAATTTTATTAAAAATACATTTTTAAAATTTTGATTGGAATTTTAATTTCTTTTTTTTTTTTTCAAATGGAAAAGTGTTTGGGCTGAATATTACATTCAATGTAGCAGGGTACCCAATTCTTTTTGTAACATTTGCAGAGAACTTAAAACACTTTATTTTATTTATTTGTTTTTTAATTTTTTTATTTCAGAGTTTTACGCGGTGGGTACGCACGTTTGGATCATCAAACCTGCTGAAAGGAACGTGTCCTAAAATTAACCGTGCTGATGGCTGTCCATGTCGGTGACTAGACTAAAAGCCTGTGAGCTGTACACTCTAAAAATGGGTGAGTTGTATAGTCTATGAGCCATATCTCAGTAGGACTTTTAAATTTTTTAAAAAAGATACGATCCTGGTATTGCATTCTTACAATTTAACTAAACCCCTCAGAGCAAACCTCAGAGATATTGCAGGTTCAGTTCCAAACCTCTGCAACAAAGTATCACAATGCAGTGAGTCATACACATTTTTTTTTTTTTTTTTTGGTTTCTCGATGCAACGTTGGAGACTCTAGAACAGATATAGGGCCAGAAATGGCCCAGGGATTTTGGGCACAGTCCGTGGTGAGGCATGGTTTCCCTTTCTGCCTTGTGGTTTGCTGCTGCAATTCCCAGGAAGGTCTTGCAGTGGGGCAGAGGGCAAAGTGATGTTGGGGAAAAGGGAAGTATTGGTGGGACCTCCTGAGGCACTAGGGGTGGCAACACACATAAGACAGGACCTCCCCAGTTCCAATAGGACAGGGCGCCATGGTCTCTTTGCCCAGGTGGGGCCAGCCTGGAACATCTGGCTCCACACAGCAATGGACGTGATTCTAATACTTTGGTGCATAATTCCGGGGAAATTTGCTGGAACAGAAGCTGATACATATTGTGCACGCTTGAGTGCTTCAATCCCGTGATCTGATTTAATTCTTAGAACTTATCTGTGGTGTATGCATCATTATTCTTGTTTTACAGATGAAGAAGCTATATATATCTATTTTTTCACATTTTCTTTATCCATTCATTTATCTATGGAGATTTCAGTTGATTCCAGCTCTAGGCTATTGTGGTTAATGCTGCTATGACCACAGGAATGCAAATCTCTTTAAGATTTTCAAATTCACATGCATTTTAAAATTCTCTCTATAATTATCTGAACTCAGTGGCCTCAGACAGCCTTGAATTTTGAGCATGTTGTTTGGCTTAGCTCTTGGGATATATTGTAAGATGGCGCTGTGGTTTGAATGTTTGTCTCCTCCAAAACTCCTGTTGAAACTGAATCCCCAATGTGGCAGTATTGTGAGGTGGGGCCTTTAGGAAGATATTGGATCATGAAGGCTCTGCCCTCGTGAATAGATTAATCCACGCATGGCTTAATGGGTTAAGGAATTAATGGGTTATCACAAGAGTGGAATTGGTGGCCCTCCAGGATTCTTCAGAGAGTCCCCACCAACAAGAAGGCTCTTACCAGATGCAGCCACTCGATCTGGGACTTCTCAGCCTCCATAACTGAAATAAATCCCTTTTCTCTACAAATTACCACGTTTCAGGTGTTCTGTTATAAGCAACAGATTACAGACTAAGACAGACCATCACTAGAGTGGATGGAAACCAAGAATTTCATCACACAAGCCCGTAGGCATGTATTCGCACCTATGCAAAATGAGCTATCATATATTTGATAACTCGTCGCCAATCAACAAAGGGTGTTAGCTATCAAATTCCTGATTCATGATAAAACTCATGCTTCTACCTTTTTAGAACAGATATCGTTTTGGTTTTACAGCTAGGAAAAATGTATGCTTTGGGACAATTACTTTTCTTCATGTTGTACAAGGGAAACTCACTCTTTATACTTCACACAGACCACAGATAATGAGGGCTAAGCCAGACATTTGGAAATTATTCCTGGGGCTAAAGCTTTTATTATACGCAGCTCTACTATCCTACTGCTATTCACATTTGGTTCATTGTTGCCATTGCTTAGCTGGTGGGAAGGCAAGAGAGAGAAAAAAATACAGGCCAACTATTGTCAAGTCAAGACCAGATATTGTTGTTTGAGTTTTCTCAGGGCTGCCATAACTGAGTCCCACAGACTGGGTGGCTTAAATAAAGACATTTATCCTCTCACGTCCTGCAGGCTGGAAGTCCCAGATCCAGGGGTCTCAGGGCTGGTCCCTCCCGAGGCCTCTCTCCTGGGCGTGTAGACGCCGTCTTCTCCCTGTGTCCTCACAGGGTCGTCCCTCTGTGCCTGTCTCTGTCCTCATCTCCTTTGCTTATAGGGACACCAGTCCTGTTGGATCAGGGCCCACTCTGGTGTCCTGATTTTACCTTAGTCACCTCTTTAAGGACCCATCTCCAAATACAGTCATGTTCTGAGGTCCTGGGGCTCAGGGCTTCAACATACAGATTTTGGAAATACAACGCAGCTCCGACCATTGTACACGTCACCCCTACTCATGTCCCAGGGCCGCACCAACATCTCTTGCTGAAAGGAGCCTGTGAGCGGTGACCCTGTGGGTGACTCTGGAAACAACCAAACCTAAAAGGAAGGAGGAAGGTGATGGGGGAGGGGAAGTTAAGGGCCTCTACTGAAAACTGGTTCCCAGAGTGAGTGAATGTGCCAATATTTTGGTTAACTTCTGCCTTTTCTCCAGCAAAGTATTTTTATTTATTTTGCATTGAATGTAAGGGCAGTTGCCTTTTCTCTTGATGAGTCACCCAAACAAACTGAGATTCTGATTATAAAATGACTCCCCATTTGGGATTTGAAGTTGCATAAGCGATTTCTACAGACGCAGTCTTGCCGGGATGAGCTCACCAGCCTCTCTGTGCATGAGGCTAACGCTATTCGCGCCTGCATTTGACTTGCAGATGTAGACTCCGACTGTCTTCTCGGAGCTGCCTAACACCTTCTGAGCTGCTGAGATTATAAAATTATAAGAAGCCTGAGAGTAAACAGCCTCTGTTGACTCAATGTTACTGCAGCTTTCTCTTGCGTTTCAACACGGCACACGGGGTTTATATTACAACGTTGCTTTCAATTTCTTCATTTTGACATTCTCCGTCTAAAACAAAGGGGAGTCATCTTCACGAAGCGTTCTTGGTAAAGAAAGAACATTGGAACATCGTGAGAGAATTCTTCTGGCCCCCAGCAAGAGAGGCTTTTAAAATTACAATTTCTGATTTGACATTTTCACTCCATCATAACACTCCAGAGGTGTAGGCAGGTCCTGGAACCGCGAAAGGCTGTTATTGCACGGAATTGAGATGTGTGGAGAATGAAGTGTGTCCACGCTTCCCACAGTAAGGCGTGGGAAACAACAATATGTTAAAATATGCTAAATATTTGCAAGATGACTTTCCAAGCCGTTTAAATGCAAGCGCTCTTAAATGTGCATAAGCTTTTGCCTTCGCCTTATTATTTAATTCTTCCATGAGAGCTTCCCGAGAGGGATTGAAATATTATTTGGAAAACTCCAATGATGCTATTTCTGGAAAAACACAAGGAAACACAGGAGAGGTAATATGACCACGGTGTGCTTTCTGGATATACACCGCGTTTTAGGTTGTGCGGTGTAGCCCTCAAAACCTATAGATCAGGGTCCTCCCTCTCAGTACCTGAGAATGTGATCTTTGGAAATAGCATTATTGCAGATGCAATTAGTTATGTCAGGATGAGGTCGTACCGAAGTAAAATGGGCCCCTAATCCAATAGGAGTTTGTCTTAGTTCATTCAGGCTGCTATAACAAAATAGCACACATTGGGCAGCTTATAAACAGCAGACATGTGTTGCTCACAGCCCTGGAGGCTGGAAGTCCAAGGTCCCGGCGTGGCAGAGGCTGTGTCTGGTGGGGACTCACTTCCTGGTTCATAGATGGCGCCTTCTCGCTGTGTCCTCACGTGGTGGAAGGGGCCAGGGAGCTCTCTGGGGTCCCTTTTATAAGGACACTGGTCCCACCCATGAGGCTCCACCCTCAGGACCTCATCCCCTCCCTAAAGCCTTACTTCCTAACATCATCACCTTGGACGTTAGGGCTTCAACATGTAAATTTTGGGTGGGAAACAGACATTCAGACCACAGCAAATGGTGTCCTCATGAAAATGGCCAATGTGGACCCAGACATGCACGCAGAGAGCATGCCTGGAAGGGACTGATAGTGCCACAAGTCAAGGAACTAACAGATGCTAGAAGAAACAAGGAGAACAATCCTTCCCTGGTCCCCTTGGAGGAGATGTGGCCCTGCACACACCTCGATCTCATACTTCTGGCCTCCAGAAATGTGAGAGATTAAACTTCTGTTGTTTGAGCCATTCAGTTTATGGTATTTTGTTAGGGCAGCCCTAGAAAACTAATACACATGGCTCAAAAGCACTCAAAGGTTTTATTCCTGCATCTAACGATTGAAACTTAGCCTTGAATACACAAGTTCATGGCAAACAGAGTCCTTCCAGCACCATGCTGATGGAGGCACCAGTGTCTCTCGCAGTGTGCTTCCACCTTGGATAGCTCGTCTATCTGAAATCCTGTTAATTAGGTTGATCTAACTATTCCACAGTGTGTGTGTGTGTGTGTGTGTGTGTGTGTGTGTGTGTGTGTGAACTACCATCTGATCTAGCAATCTGATTACTAGGTATGTACCCAAAGGGAAAAAAGACATTCTATAAAAGAGACATCTGCACTCGAATGTTTACAGCAGCACAATTCACAATTGCAAAGATGTGGAAACAACCCAAGTGCCCAGCAATGCATGAGTGGATTAATAAAATGTGGTCTATGTACACCATGGGGTACTTACTACTCAGCCACAAAAAACAGTGGTGATGTAGCACCTCTTGTATTATCCTGGGTGGAGCTGGAGCCCATTCTACTAAGTGAAGTATCCCAAGATGGGAAAACAAGCACCACACGGACTCACCATCAAAGTGGAACTAATCGATCAACACTTGCGTGCACACATGGAAATAACATCCATCGGGTGTCGGGCAGGGGGGAGGGGGTGGAGGGGACGGGTAAACTCACACCTAACGGGTGCGGTGTGTGCTGTCTGGGGGATGGGCACGTTTGTATCTCTGAGTCTGATGGTGCAAAGGCAGCTTATGTGACCAAAGCGTCTGTACCCCTGCAATACTCTGAAATAAACAAAGAAAGTATTGTCGGTCCGTCCATATTCCCCAGATCACGATAATAAACTAACTTGCTCCAGTGAGTGCTGGAAGGCTGACGCAGACCCTAATTTTAGCTTGTGACCATGCGGATCATCACTGGTGCTGCTGGGATGGAGAGACAGCAAGGCAGCATGACAGGGTCCACCCCACAGTGACCTCTCGTGGTCATGGCGGTGACTCGGTGACTCAAGACATTAGCTGGAGACACGGAGGGAGGGACTGGGTGGGCGCGTGTCTGCCAGGACCCGTAAGCTAAGAGCAAGAAGGAGGAACAAGGGCATCTCTCCTGTCCGAGATGTTTTCCGTAGACATCTCTTCCCACCAAGCCGGGCTGCCAACAGGCAAGAAGCTCTGAACGCGTCCCCAGGGCCAGGGATGCCACGGAAGCTCTTGCTCCTGCCAGCAGTTGGCGGACGTTGCACACTGCGGCACGATGGAATGGATTTTAGAAGGCCGCCTTCGGGAACTTTACTGAGTTGTGCCAACTGGCGCTGGGACATCACGGATGGCCGTGTACGGTGCTCTCCGGAGGCGACACCTCCCCGGGGAGCTGCCTTCTGTGTCCCCCACGTTAATTTAAAAGTGCCACCAGGGATGCTGCAGCAGTGTCTTTCTCTGGAGGCTGGAAGGAACGCGAGAGAAACCATCTGTCTGCCCCGTTTGGGTGCTAATCAAACAATGAGATTCATCTTCCGCCTTTTCTAAAATCTGGCAAAAATGTGCTGCTTTTTTTTCCCCTCTCATGACGTGTGCATTTGGCGGTAAGAAAAAGGAATTCGCCAAAAGGCAGACTTTTACATATTCTTCCTGTGGTTTCAGACTCAGGGGTGTAAAGCCTTCACTTGTGGAATGATTGTCGTTATTTTTAATGCCGGCGCTTTCTGTGGGAGGCTGCATAGCTCAGACAAGCCCCCCGAGAGAGAGATATTCACGAAGATGAAACTTGGTGTCTGGAAATAAGAATGGAAAACATCGAAACATGCATTGCATATTCAGGGTAGATTTATCCCCTTAGTTTGACATTAAGGCCACGGGACAGAAGCGCATTTTCAATTTAACTGCACCCTGTTTACAGATTTCCAAAGATTATAGTAGTGAGCATAAATATGTGTTGGCAGGGATGTGGGTTATAGGAGGAAGGAGATAAAATGTGATTAAACATCACAGGTGGGGAAGAAAAATAGAAAAATAACCATCTAAGCCTTGATTGTATGATGCAAGAATGAAATAGGTCACATGTGTGTCAGCAAAGACAAAATAGAAGCCAAACTTTCTCTGTCTCATTCCTTCCCTCCTTCCTTCCTTCCCTCCTTCCTTCCTTCCCTCCTTCCTTCCTTCCCTCCTTCCTTCCTTCCCTCCTTCCTTCCTTCCCTCCTTCCCTCCTTCCTTCCTTCCCCCCTTCCTTCTCTCCTTCCTCCCTTTTTACGTATTAAATATGATCTCTGTCCCAGGCATATTGCCTGGGTTCGTGCTGCTGAACGCGGTAGCCATTTGCCACACGTGGTCCCTGGGTTAGTTGAGCTGTGGACCATGGTGTGCATGAGGAACTACATCGGTGATTTGTGTCCTCCCTTGCGTTGCAATGGGTCTACTGAGAGGCTGGGTAATTTTACTGGTTCCTTCAGTAAACCAGCTCACCACTTTGTCAATTTTTTCTCACGTTTGCCTATTTCCTTGCATATTGATTTCTGCGATTATCTTTGTTTATTCCTCTACTTACTTTGGATTCACTTTGGTCTCCCCTTTTCTAAGCTTCTGAAAAAGCCAAATCTTAGGTCACTATTTTTTGAGCTTTCTCCCTTTCCAGTAACCAGCCACTGGTCTAAATTCCCCTCCAAGTCATGCACTAGCTGCGGCCCGCAAGTTTTGATACATTGCATTTCTAGCATCGTCCAATTTGAAATATTTTCTACTATCCCTTGTAAGTTATTCTCAGTTCAAAGGTTATTTGGAAGTGTGTTGTTTGATTTTTGCATATTTGGAGATTTCTCCATGTCTTTCTGCTTACGATTTCCAATTCGACTCTGCTGTGGTCAGTAGCCTCCTGTCTGTGCTTCCCTTTGCCTCATTGAATGGGGGCTTGTTTAACAAGCCGGCATATGGTCTCTCTCGCTGAAAGTAGCGTGTGCATTTGAAATGAATGTGCGTGCCTCGGTGGATGAGTGTGATCTATAAAGTACATTAGGTCCAGATGGTTGATAATTTGTTTAAGTTCTTCATGTCTTTCTTATTATTTTGCCTGATTGTTCTGTCAACTGCTGAGAGACGGGTGTTAAAATCTTCAGCCACAATTGCTGTCATTGTACTTCCCAGTCACTGTCCCTGGCCACCAAATCATCATCGGTCAGTTTTGTTTTGTTTGTTTGTTTCTACACTTTTATACGTGGGATCATACAGTACGTCCTTCTGTGTCTGGCTTCTTCCGCTCAACACTGAGTTGTTCATAGATGACACCTTCACGCCATGTCCCCACCTGGTGGAAGGGGTGAGGGAGCCAGTCCATTCTGGCTGCTGCAACAAAATACCTTAGACTGAGTAGCTTATAAACAACAGACATTCATTGCTCCCAGCTCTGGAGGCTGGAAGTCCAGGATCCCGGCGTGGCAGAGGCTGTGTCTGGTGGGGACTCACTTCCTGGTTCATAGATGGCGCCTTCTCGCTGTGTCCTCACATGGTGGAAGGGGCGAGGGAGCTCTCTGGGGTCCCCTTTATAAGGACACTGGTCCCATCCATGAGGCTCCACCCTTAGGACCTCATCCCCTCCCCAAGGCCCCACCTCCCAACACCGTCACGTTGGGGGTCAGAGCCTCAGCGTACCAATGTTGGGAGGATACAGATATCCGGCCACAGCAGAAGGTACCCCAGGGTCGGAAATACAGGGGGTCATAGGATTGGACACACAGATTCCAACCAGCTAATCAGTACCTTTCTCACCCATGAGCAGAAAGCCAAGTCTCACTAGACGTGTGAGTAAAGTCTCCAACATTGGAGAGAGAGAGAAGGTGAGAGAGAGAGAGAGAGAGGGAGAACAAGAGAAAATGATATCCAAAGGAAAAGAAATCAAATAGCACTGGACTTCTCAATGCTAGAAACAATGGAACACCTTTATCACACTAACTGCCCTGTGAGTTGTATTTAACTCACGCTAGTTTTGAGCCCGGGGCCTCATGAAGCACATGTAACTCACGCGTCTCTTCACCTTGGGACCCTCATGAACTACTAATATTTTTCAAGTGGCATAAAACTCACACAGAGAAAACAATGAATAATAACAAATTTTTTATTAAGTTAGAAAGGGTCATTTTGTTTTCAACATCTTTGCTCTATTTTTGTAGCAAAACACCGTGGTCCCATGGAAAACATTTTTTTGCTAGTGTGGCAGTCAGTGTGTTAAAATTCTGAGACAAATTGATACCTATGTTAGAATTTTAGACTCAGCCCTTCTATAAAATATGTGTATAGACATTCAAGTTCTCAAGAATTTTACCTCTTAAGAATGTTTTCTCAGAAAGGTACAGAAGGATTCATTCCACCACAATAAATAAGAAAGAAAAAAACACCCCAGGATTATAAAAGACAAGGACATAGGATATGTGAGATCCTACCTAGGAGAGAGGCAAAGACAATTCCAAGGATTACGGTGAAGCAAAGTCTTAGGAAAAAAGGTGTAGACAGAAATCCTTCCAGAATGGGGCAGGAGGGTGGAGGACTCCAAGAAATGAACAGAATTGGCTGATTTTCAGAAGTTCCACGATTGTGCACTGTTTCCTCTCTTGGATCTACCACTAGGTCGATCAATCCACTGGTTTCTCACTTTCTATATATTTTGGTAATGTCCAAATGCCTGATGTCTCTCAAATGAAGGAACTCATCGGTTGCATCCATTTTTCTCTCTGTTTAGTTCCTGGGTTGTGCTGCATGGTACAACCACACTCTCAACCCCACTGACTTTGGACTAGCATCTGAGTTGCATTTGCAGGCAGAGGTGTGACATGGACTCACATGGTTTGGTTTTTCCTGCATCCCAACCTTAGAAACGCATTCCTAGGAGAACCACTGGTCCCCAAATGGTGAGAACCTGTGGAATAGCCATGAATCTAACACGAAGCATGGATTTCAGCTCAGCCTGGGGTAGTGCAGCCTAGGTCAACCCAATATTAGCTGACTGACAGACCCACAAGTGTAAAAAAATATATATTTGTAGGGCATGGAGATTCAGGGCTGTTTGTTATTCAGCATAATTTCCATTATAGCTGGCTGATACAGAGAGCAAGCTTCTCGGGTGGGAAAAGGCTCTGAGCACAACAACCTCTGTCTTCTAAGAAAAATCTGCCAATACATTGTCCAGATATTTTCATATTTTCAAAGCGGGGGGAAGGGATAAGAGTCAGGAAATGAGTTCATATCTTTTTCAAAAAATACATTTGCATGTAATGATGTGTATCTCACCTTGAAATTTCAAGTCTACTTTACCTGAGTACAGACTGAAGAATTAAATTTTAACATTCTACTACAAAAGATATTTGGGTGGATGGGGCAGAATTGTATGTGCG
This sequence comes from Prolemur simus, assembly GCA_003258685.1. Lineage (NCBI taxonomy): Eukaryota > Metazoa > Chordata > Mammalia > Primates > Lemuridae > Prolemur > Prolemur simus. Next base: position 4,575,623 of record MPIZ01000006.1, on the reverse strand, counting down.
TGTGCAAGATATTTGAAGACCCCAAATCATGCCTTACTTCTCCTGTCTCCAGAGGTAATTACTACTGTGGAGTTGGAATGTATTCTTACTATCCTTTTTGTTTTGTTTTGTTTATATTTATACACATCTGTAAAAATATAATCTAAGCTATATTTCACAAAGAATCTACAAAGGTGGCAATGCATTCATTCTTTCATCTATTGACTTGCTGTCACAAATAATAGTTCAAAATCTTTTTGCCTCTCTTGAAACTGTCAGTATCATATCCCTGCACTTTCTAAGTGCCCATTTGATAAATTACATTTTTATCTGCTGAAAGAAAAAATAGACTAAATTTACCATAACATCCGTTTTCATGTGGCAGATTCGAGGCGTTTATTTCTCCTTAACTGATGACAATTTTCTGACTCTAGATGAAGTTTCTTTTCCAAAATGATGGGTTTCCTACAAAAGCCAAACTTCCACTAATTTAAAACCAAACAAGTGGCTTGATTTAGACGCTGGCACAATCAAAGCTGTGCACACAGCTCTCTGTTTGTTTTTGACTTTCTGGATATTTGGATGGGGAGAAAGAAATGGAAAGTTTCAAAAATAAATCCTGGGGCGTAAATTCGCAATTAAGCTCCGAAAAAATCCGCTTTTGCAAATCAGATTTAAACCTCAATGCCTTACAAAGATCCAATTAGCTATGCATTTGGAAACATTCGTTTTATAAATGCAGAAATCTCTGTTTTTGAGATAACCCCTGCAGAGAAAAGAAACTTTACAATTTTAGCAATATTACTCCACAGTGGCTGGGGCACAGAAGATGAGAAAACAGGATGTCCGGCAGCATGGACGTTGCTGGGTGCCTTTGGAATCTACCCTGCTCTTCCTAACGGATCTCTTATGTATTCACCTTTTCCTCTCAGCCCTCTCTCTGAGCCTTCAGGGTGCCTGCCTCCACCTGCCCTCCAGGGCTTGCCCCTCCACAGTGATTAATTTAGGAGGAAACACACAACCCACCACTGTCCCATAACATGGGGGAGGATTTCTCCTGGGGTTGTGGGCTTTGGGGAAAGTTTTTTCCCTCCTAGGAACACTAGAGAAAGAGATGTCTCTCTAACCCTAACCCTATCCCTACCCCTGATCTCTCAATATCATGGCATCTGGACGCCTTGACTCGTAGGTTCTGGCTTACCCAATTTGACCTCCAGATAGAGGGATTCCTGGAGGGCACCAGGTTTGGTAGGGGGGATATTCGAGAGGTTGCTTTAGATGTGCCTGGGACTCATCCCGGAGCTGCCGTTGAGAAGACGATGGCATATACCAGAGTGGAGAGGACTGGGCAGAGGTACCGATTTGAGAGTCATTGGTGTGTGGTGTTGTGAGTGAAGACGAGATTGCTTAGGACGGCACCAAGCGAGGAAGACCTAGGACTGATCTTAAAGACGTTAAAATAGTTAATAGTCAGATGTAGGAACCTGGGGCATCAGGAAAGATGAATAAAGACTGACCAAAGAGAGAGAGGGATGGAAAATCAGGAAAGGGAGAAAGTGTCTCAAGAAGGGGTCGTGAGTGGTCTCAGATGCTGCTGAGGATGCAGCTGCTGGGAGGGGAGAAAACACAGCAAAGTGTTCATGGAGACACACACAAGAGCAGGCTCAGCGGACAGAGTGTATCAGCTAGCTATGCTGCGTAACAAAGTACCGCAAACTTGGCGGCTCAAAGCAATGCCTATTTATTATCTTGTGGTTTCTGGAGCTGGGGTGTATGACTCGGTGTTGCTTCTCTGCTCTGGTGGCCTTGGGAAATTACAGGGAGGGTCAGTTGTCCTGTCTGGGACTCAGGGGCTATCGGCAGAATTCGGTTCCCTCTAGGAGTTTCCATGTGCTACCGTAACACTGAAACCAGAGCAGCAAGACCTTCTCCTGCTCTGAATCTTTGACCTCCTCCTCTGGCCTCAGCAGGTAGAAAGCTCTCATTTTAAGGACACACGTGGTTGCCTGGGGGTGACCTAGATAACTGAGGATTATCTGCCTCTATAAAGACAGAGGATGAGTAACTTTAATTACACCTGCAATGCCCCCTTTGCCATATAAGAGAGCATGTGTACAGGTGAACGTGTGTTCCTACGTGGAGGTTGGGGAGGAAAACTCCTACCCAGCAGGTGACATGACGAGTGGATGGAGGAGTGAGTTGGAGGTCAGGCTGAACACAGTAGGGAAGAGGAGGGGAAAGAGGAAAATGAATAAATTCAGGGAAAGGAGGTGCAGACTATAGACAATTGTGTATATGTGTTGGTAGTAACAACACCAACAATGGGAATAACACTGCTGCCACGATGGTAATGGTACTGTTAATAGCATCAATAACACCACCAACAATGATGGTAACCGTGATGGTAACCATGTTAGTAACAGTAGCACCGCCGACAATAATAGTACTGTTACCGTGATGTTCATGGTGTTAGTAACAACAGCACCACGAACAAGAGTGCTGTTACCGTGATGATAATGGTGTTAGTAACAGTAGCACCACCAATAACGACACTGTTACTGTGATGATAATAGTGTTACTAACAACAGCACTATGGACAACAATAGTACTGTCACCATGGCAGTAATGGTGTTAGTAACAATAATACCACCACCAATAATAATATTGTTACCATGATGGTAATGGTGTTAGTAACAATAGCACCACCGACAATAATAATACTGCTGCCATGACAATAACACACCTCTGATGATCAGTAATAATAAAAAAGCTACCATGATAATATTCCTAGCAATAATAACACAGTTTCCATGATAGTAATAATACTGCTGCCGTGATGATGATAAAGATAATTATAATAATGCTGCTACCGTGATGATGCTGATACTGCCACCATTATAAAGATAATATCTATTTAATTTTGAGTATCAGGTCACATCATTATATAGTACACAATATGTATATTTATTACTTATATGATAATATAAAGAATGTATAACAAGATTAGATATTTATAGGAAAATATGTACCACTGTGTCCATGGGTTTATGTCCCTGTGATTTATTTGTGCAGTTGTTAGTGTGAGAAACCTGCCCAGGGGCAGAGCGCAGGGATTCAGAGGCTGGGTGTGGGGACACCAGCCTGGGGCTGGTTCCAGTGTCTTCGAGAAAGAGCAGGAAAGAACACTTCGAAACACAGACTGAATGTGGACATCGAGGAACCGCTTTTGAATGTGTTCTTCAATGCCAGTCATAAAAATAAACAGACGAAATAAAACTTGCAACGTGACTCTAAAAATTCAATTTAACATCAAACGACCATCGGCCGCGAGCTGGTGTTGGGCCTGCTGTGGGTTAGATCCTGGGGAAGAATAAACTCCCCTGGAAATAAATCTGCAGCAATGTCACATGGACCTCATTCAATTAACAGTCACCTTAATAAAAAAAAAAAAGTAAGCACTTTTAGAGATGGGGGTTGGCTACCTGCCTTGAGAGAAGGTGGTTTTGTAAGCCAGCGTCCTCGGAGTGAGACAAACTCCCAAAAGAACAATCATATTCTAACCGAGGGAAAATGGTTTTCTTTCCAAAAGGGAACACGGTGTTGGTTACATTCCCAGATCTGCAATCAGCGTGGCTTTCCTGCTTTCCTGCCAAAAACAAGGCAGATTTTGACAAAGTCGCTATGAGTATAATGGATTCTGGAAACACATTGAGCTGTCGGCGCTGGGCACACAATGGAGGGGAAAAATCTATACGTGGTAAGACTAGGGATTTCAAAAAAAATTTAGATGTTTTCTCAGGACTATCATCCTGAAAAGTCCTTGCAACAGCTGGTTCCGGGCTCTTTGGCTGTGGGGTGGTGATTTCAGTTGCTGGAATTTGAAGAGACTCATATGCTACGCTCTTTCCGTGGATTCTGAAAGAAACAGACATAGGAGATTTGAAGAAATTCCCCGGGGGTTGGTAGCCTGCCTGGGCAACGCAGCAGCATGTGGCTTGGAGAGGCAGCTCCAAGGGGCTTGCCGGTCTACACCCCAGAATTAGGCAGATTGTGCCTCAACCCCAGGTGGGCGGATCCCACAGGACGCCGAGAGAGTGGAGAGGAGGATCTCTCTGCAGCTCCTCATCCCAAATCCCGCCAGGAGACAGGACACACCCTTCCCCACGCTCAGAGGGCAGGTTTTGGGAAGAGGGGGAAGATTGTTACCCATCCATTTGTTTTTCAACATTTTATTGGCTCTTTTATATTTTTAATTTAACTGAGAATATTACGCCACTACATATACTATGCTTATATAAATTACTTTTGCACAAGCCAAGTCAGAGCTACAAGTGTGCCCATCCCCCAGACAGCGCACACCGCACCTGTTAGGTGTATATATACCCGTCCCCTCCTCCCCCTTCCACCTGCCCGACGCCTGATGTACGTCACTACTGTATGTGCACTTAAGTGTTGATCAGTTAGTACCAATTGGATGGTGAGTGCATGTGGTGCTTGTTTTTCCATTCTTGGGATGCTTCACTTAGTAGAATGGGCTCCAGCTCCATCCAGGATAATACAAGAGGTGCTAGATCACCATTGTTTTTTGTGGCTGAGTAGAATTCCATGGTATACATAGACCACATTTTATTAATCCACTTATGTATTGGTAGGCACTTGGGTTGTTTCCACATCTTTGCAATTGTGAATTGTGCTGCTATAAACATTTGAGTGCAGATGTCTTTTTTATAGAATGATTTTTTTTCCATTTGGACGTCTCTCTCCCCTCTGCAAGATGCCTAGAGAAAGCTCACCAACAATATGTACAGAAAAGCAAAGAAAAGCATGGTTAATTCTATTTCAAGCTGTTGTTTCACTAGCAGAGGATCAGGGATTACTGTCTTACAGTTAAGATTCTGAAATAAAGATGCTGGTTAACGCAAACTAGTATTGTCCGCTCAAAGATATATTTTCTCTCCTTTGTCAATCTGTTGTCAATTCCCGTCCACCGCTCTCTGTTCTGTGACTTTCATGTAAACCAGAAGGAGCTCTTGGAGTCTTATCGCTACAGAAAATAAATGGATTTTACACGTTTTTCTCTAAGGAGTGTTTGAGGTTCCTGAAAATGGTTGATTTCCATGATATATGTGTGGAAGTCACATCAGTATCAGTCCATGAAGTATTGAGGAACAAAAAGAAAAAGAAAAAAAACCTACTGATCTTTAATCTTCTGTGTTCTGTGTTATGCTTTCCTGTATATCTCTCTTGGATTTTCTAGGAAGAGGAAACCAAGTCACAAGCACGCAACGTGACATGTTTGTCCAAACTCTACTTCAATAGCAGGTCGTTACCTGATGTGTTTGCTGATGGCATTTTTCTCTCTTGGTTTCTCCTTTTTTTTTTTGAGACAGAGTCTCACTCTGTTGCCCAGGCTAGAGTGAGTGCCGTGGCATCAGCCTCGCTCACAGCAACCTCAAACTCCTGGGCTCAAGCGATCCTCCTGCCTCAGCCTCCCGAGTAGCTGGGATTACAGGCATGCGCCACCATGCCCGGCTAATTTTTTCTATATATATTTTTAGTTGTCCAGATAATTTTATTTCTATTTTTTTAGTAGAGACGGGTCTCGCTCTTGCTCAGGCTGGTCTCGAACTCCTGACCTTGAGCGATCCACCTGCCTCGGCCTCCAAGAGTGCTAGGATTACAGGTGTGAGCCACCGTGCCTGGCGGTTTTTCCTTTTGATGACAACTCAGTTAATAAATACAATCTGTAGATGACCTAGATTTTAATCTCTTTGCTTTCCTTCGTAAGAAATCCTTCCTCTACTCATAATCACATGGAATCCACATCAACATCATTTCCAGCTATTTTTACATTTGCAGTTAATGTGCAGATCCCAAAATATTTTTAATGGAAGGCTTTGTCAAAGCTACATGGTTTCAATTTCCCTGACACCAGAAGATGGGGCCAGGGATAGTTTCAAGACAGAAATGGAAAACGCTTAGGTGGCTGTCTTGCATCTACCTGGGATTTCTTTGATGGGGGTGGTGGAGAACCCTGGAATGACCAATGCCATGGATTTCGGTGGGACAATGTGTGTCTATTCCCCACCTGAGGTTTCTCTGTGTAGTTTCATTCACTTGCTTGAAGAACTTTAAATGCCTGTAGGATCTGATCCATATTGTAAAAAAAAAAAAAAAAAAAAAAAACTTACAATGTTAACATTAGCTACTGGTTGAAATCCAACACATAGAAGGTATAAGTTGAAAAACAGCACAATGTTACCTGACCAAAAATATCTCCTTGGACTTTTTGCCTTTGGCTTGAAATGCACCCTGGAGGGCTTCCTAAAGGTGGTGTTTGCATTTAATAAGGTGAGGGAATTCTATTAGGAGAGCAAGGAACACGTTAGAGGACTAACTGTATTCTAGGATTCATTGATACAGTTAAACGATTGCCTCCTACCAGAGACAGGAGAGCCAGGGCAGTGACTTTCAAACCTTCATGTGCTCACACATCTTGTGCAATTGAAATTAGGACTTGGTTGACTAGAGAAGTCTGAAATTCGGCATTTCTAACAAGGTATCTGGTGATGCAATCACTGGTCATCCACGGACCACACTTTGAGTAGAGAGGGTCTGGGGGAATAAGGGGGTGCTATGAGGTGGCCAGAAGTTTGAGGAGATATCTTAGCTGGGAATGCAACTTTCAGGGAGGATGTGGGCAGCCAAGGGACACCAAGAAGGTGCTGGGAGATTTTTCTGGCCAGGGGGCAACTTGGTCACTGCAAACCATCACCTGTAGACCTAGTGGCAACTTCCTGGTCCAAACTGGGATGTCCCATCCAGGGAAATCAGAAAGCCCAACATGGGTGTCTGAGCAAAGCATCTGAAGATGCCCAGAGGAGAGATGAGTAAATTACATGGCCATGGTGGAAATACGTGGTTAAGTTGGAAAGTGGCAGAAAAAAAATCAGATGCACTAAAGACAGAACCTGCCCACCATGTCCTCCTACATCCTCTGTGGCTTTGGTTGGCTCAGGACTTGGGTGTGGACCTCAGTACAACAAAAAGACAACATCAGCGGGATCTTCCAGATTCCACCAGAAAGCTGTAGAATGACGTGGTGGGCTGATTCCTCAAGAAAAGAGGGGGAAGAGGTTTTGACAGTCGGTCAAGGTCATCTACAGTCCTCCATAGCCCATGTGTGCAGCAGAAGAAACCGAAGCCTGGTCAGTAGAAGGAAAGCCTGGTTTCCAGATGCAAGAGGAAAACCTGGTTTCCCACCCTGACCGCTTTTGGAACCTCACAAAGATGCCCCATCACCATCAAAATGGATACAAGCCAAACCCTTTGCAGTGGAATCCCCAGAACTGTAAAACATGCCTAGAACTAGACGTTAGATGCAACCATGATTGTTGTGAAGTTCACAGAAACTGGCCGAGACTGGGGAGGTTCACCGAAGCATGGTGGCCTCTGAATTAGAACGTGATCATGGAAAAAGCTCTGAACACTGTAAAGTAATCGATAGAGTTTTGTTCTGAGCCAATGTGAGTGATGATGTTCCAGGGAACATAGTCTCAAGAGGTCCTGAGAACAGCCAGGTTACAGTTTGGCTTGCAACATTTTAGGAAGATAAGAATTGCAGGTAAAATCATAAATCGATACACGAAAGGTGTGCATTGGTTTGACCTGAAAAGGCAGGACATCTCAAAGTGGGAGCTTGTAGGTTATAGGTGGGTTCGGAGAGTCTCTGCTTTGTAACTGGTATAAAGAAATAAACCATTGTCTAATGGCTTGGAATGTTTTGTTGTTATCGTTGTTTTTACTTTTTAAAAAAAATCCAAAATATTAAGGGGGTACAAATGCTTTTGTCACATGGATATTTTCCATTAATATAATGCTTAAGTCAGGGCTTTTAGTGTGTCCATCACCAGAATAGTGTTCATTGTACCCAATAGGTAAGTTTTTGCCCCTCATCCCCTCTCCCCCTGCCCACTTCTTGGATTCCAGTGTTCCTTACGTCTCTTTGTGCCCATACGTGCCCATTGGTGAGCTCCCAGTCACTAGAGAGTACATGTGGAATGTTTTACAATAGATAAGGAAGTCTATTAGTCAGAGACAAGCCACAATATACCCATGCGAGTGATGTATGGCCTCTGGGTAATTTAAACTTTGCCCTGCATGGCCTTAGGTACTGTTAATAAATTAGTGTCATATTGTCACAAGGAATCTGTTTTGTCAGTCTTATCATCTCTGTTGTAACAGTAACGCTGGTCAATTGTGTCTAAACCCCAACAGGAAGGGGGTATAATGAGGCGTGTCAGACCTCCCTCCTCCTCATGGCCAGGAATTCTGTTTTAAGGTTCTCTAGGGTTGAAGGTTTAAGGTTCTCTGGTTTAAGAGCTCTCTAGGGTCCCCTTGGCCAACAAGGAGTCTGTTCAGTCAGCAGGGGGGCTCAGGATTTTAGTTTAGTTTACAAATAGATGAGTTGCCTTAAAGTCCTTGATCTAATTTATTGTCCAGTGGTTCAGGCCAGTTAGCATGCATCTCAATTACTTTGTGCCGTCCCTAGCTTTCTGGATTCATTTCAGGTAGTCATGGGGTCAAGTCTTGCATCCACCTGGTTGAGACCAAACATTGGTTGCACAATGGATTTTCCAACAAGTCCTGCTAGTTGAATGCTTCTTAGAAGTGCCTTAGAGTAAGAACGCATGAGACGTTTTTTTGGTTTACTCAACTTTATTACCCAAGAATACCTGAAAAACCCATCCTGTTGTCTGAACACATAATGACAGAACTGTAAAGATCAGATGCTAAATGCAAGAGGAAAACAGTGGCCTTCAATTTGTCAGGAATCAAGGAATCGGCTTGTCAGGCACACGCCTTGCCCCAAGCAAATACTTTGAAACTAATGACTGTTGATCTTGTAGGAGATCTATGTGATTGGGTCTGAGTGTTTTCTGCCAGAAACAAGAAGGTGTGCTCATTGTAGCAGAACGAGCTTCTTCATTTATTATCATTGAAACTATTGATCAAGGACACGAGCCTTTCTCTTGTATTATTAGCCCAGGAATGGAGTTAATATATTTTACGAACATAATATAAAGCAACCAATGCATCCGGCAGTTTTATTAGGACATTTAAAAAGGCTTAGAAGGGCAATTTACCGCCTCAAGAAGTGATATAAAACAAAGAGTAATAGTTTTATTATACCCATTGCATACTGTTTTATTGAGGATGGTCAGCGTTGCTGAATGCGGATCTCCTGGTCCCTAATACAATATGACTAGTGTCCTTACGAGAGTAAGAGAAGAGACACACACAGTTAGACATGCCCCAGGGTAGATGATGATGGAAAGACAGGGAAGAGACCACCCACAAGTTAAGCAATGACTTTGGGGCCCCAGTAACGCTGGGGAGCTAGTGGAGAGGCATGAAACAGATTCTACCACCCACTACGGAAGGAACCAACCCCAGACGACACCTTGATGTAGGACTTCTGGACTCCAGGACTGTGAGAGAATCAATTTCTGCGGTTTAAGTCACTCTAGTTTGTGATACTTCATGGCAGGCACAGTGTCTTCATCCGTTCAGGCCGCCGTAACAAAACGCCAAGCTGCATATAAACAGCAGAGATTTGTTGCTTCCCAACTCTGGAGGCTGGAGGTCCAAGATCCCGGCATGGCAGAGGCTGTGTCCGCTGGGGACTCACTTCCTGGTTCATTGACGGCGCCTTCTCGCTGTGTCCTCACAGCATCCTCCTGTTCCCTGCTGTCCCTGGGCCACCCGAGGTCAGTGTGCCGTCATCTCTACATCACTGACTCTTGGCTGCTGGGCCCAGAGTCCTTGCTCCTTGCCTGTGAGTCAAATCTATGTTCTGATCCTTCCTGGTTTGGGGGGAGAGAATTGCTTTGGGGTTCAACTCTGCTGCTAAGAATGGGCCACTGGAGAGAGCCCCCCAACTCAGCGGCTGGGGCCTCTTTTCTGCTGCATCCTTTTAGACTCCCCTTCCCCTCCAGAGCTGACGGGTTAACGTCACCTCTGAGCACAGCCAAACCTGCTTGGGGCCTTTGCCTGTTTAGAAATCCCCTGTAAGTCGCCCCAAGCATAGCCTTTAGCTGCTTTTGGAAAAATCAGGAAAACCAATTGTAACTACGAGGCAATAAATTTTTGTGGTTTTAAGCCACCCAGTGTAGAGCCATTCGTCACAGCTGCAGATGTTGTGCACGCGGGTAATATTATCATACAACAGGGGCTGGTGCATCGTGGCCAGGGCAGCCCCACGTCCCACGAAGAACATCTGCTGAGGGACCCCACATGGTCACCTGCTGTCCCCACCGGCAGTGCCCATCGTGGTTTCATTTAACGTGCGTTCATCGTCCCTTATGTCTCATTCCTTTGTCTTGTCTCACGTGAGAAATGCCTCTCGATTTCAGAACAACTCTGCCCGCGGACGATATGCGAACCTTTATCACCCTTGTCAAACCTCCCGGGGTGAAGGATGGCTGGAGGGATCCCATTTCTCTCTGTGCTCCGGGGAACTTGCTGTTTCTCTCCCAGACACGCCGTGTCTGAGATTCGAGGTTGGCCATTAAGGCACGGGGGGTCCCAAATGTTGCCGCTCTGTCATCCTCGTGCACCGTGTGTCTGCAGAGCAGGCTGTGTGCTTGTGTCGAGAGACGCAGCTTCCGAGGGGCTTTCAGATTTATTTTCTCACTTAATTCCCTGCAGACGCCGGGAGGTGGGAAGGCTCTGTTAATATCCCGTTTGAGCAAACGTCGGGGACTCGGGAGCTCCTACGCTGATAAATGCCAGGGCGAGTTTGGTACCCACTTCTCTCTTTGATCAAGTGGTTCCTCAACCTGACCGTGCCTTGCATTCACTGCAGACACCATCCAAATGCACCGTCCCAGCTCCTGGCTCCCGAGAGCACGACTCCATTAGACACCCTGTCCAAAGCACTTTTAACCTGCTCCTTCCGTATTTCTAGCGCTGGCTCCTCAGACAGGCATTCGGGGAAGACAGTACTAGGATTCTGCACGGAGCTTATTTGGAATTTTGTTATTATCTAACCTGAGGAATGAGAGTCTCTTAGCCAGACTCCTGTTCTTGAAAGAGAGGAAATATTCGAGAGCCGTTTTCTTTCTTTCTTTCTTTGTTTTTATTCTTATTTCAGCATATTGTGGGGGTATGAAAGTTTAGGTTATGTATATTGCCCTTGCCTCCCCACCCCCCGAGTCAGAGCTTCAAGCGTGTCCATGCCCCAGACAGTGCGCATCGCACTCATCATGTATGTATACACCCATCCCCTCCCCACCCACATCTGCCCGACACCTGATCAATGTTATTCCTAAATGTGCTCTTAGGTGATGATCAGTAAAAAAAATTTGATGGTGAGTCCATGTGGTGCTTATTTTTCCATTCTTACTGTCACAAGTGTAAATAGACAACCTACAGAATGGGAAAAAGTTTTGCATGCTACACATCCGATAAAGGACTGATAACTATAATCTGTATATAACTCAAGAAAATCAACAACAACAACAAAAAAATCAAACAACCCCATTAAAAAGTAGGCAAAGGACATGAACAGAAACTTTTCAAAAGAAGATAGACAAATGGCTCACAAACATATGAAAAAGTGTTCAACATCTCTAATCATCAGGGAAATGCAAATCAAAACCACAATGAGATATCATTTAACTCTAGTGAGAATGGCCTTTATCAAAAAGTCCCCAAACAATAAATGTTGGCATGGATGCAGAGAGACAGGAACACTCATACCCTGCTGGGGGGACTGCAAACTGGTGCAACCCCCGTGGAAAGTAGTATGGAGATACCTTAAACAGATTCAAGTAGAGAGCCGTTTTCTTGTGTTTGCACTGTGCCCGCTACGGAGGCGGAACGCAGCTATTAAGTAGGGATGACAGCTCGTTTGTGTGTCCTGTGACACAGCAGCCCTGATTTCAGGAGCCAACGTCCAGGTGTCTTGTCTCATGTGGGGTCGCCTCACGATTCCTTAGTGTCAGCAGGCAACAAGGCATGGCCCACTGCTGTGGAACCAGGGTCTCACAGGGTGATTTCGACATTTTTACCCTTTGTTATGGGTTGAGTTGTATCCGTCCTCCCCCTCCTCCCACACACACACAAAAAAGATGCACTGAAGTCCTAACCCTTAGGTACCTCGCAATATGACCTTACTTGGAAATAGCTAAAAAAAAAAGGCATGCCCTTCACACTTTGTATGTGCAGCGGGATCGAGCCATCACATGCATTTCTGCAGAGCTGCACTCATGTCTCTGCAGAGTCTTGGAGGTAAAGAAGGGACTGGAATGTTCTTTGTGTTTACTGCAATCGGATGTGTTCAGACATCTCAATTTGAGGGGGAAATTGTGACTTTGGTAGCCCAGTCTTTTGTGCGATTTGGGTTCTTTTGGGGAATACATTGATTTTTAATGATAGATGCATATTCCCAGCAGAGTGGCTGGAATATTGTCCTTATAGACGTGCTGTCATTGATGTGGGCTTTCCCTGAGCATGTTAGCGTGTTCTCTCTCTTGCGAGCAAGAAAGCAAAAAAACCCGAGTCTTTCACAAAAACCCTCCAGTTCTTGCTTTTAGCAGAAAGTATTGTTCTGTAGCCCACATGATGCCATTCACCCAGCCAGCCCATCGGAGATTTCCACCGGAGCTGTGGTTTTTCTGTTTGTGAAACGATGAGGGAGGTTTGGTCTACATTTTCCACATCCTCTCCTTGCAGCAAATGCAAATATGTGAGAGTATGTAGACAGGCGTGAAGGTATGAAATGCAACACAGGAGAGATTGAGTCGGTGTCGGGCAAAGCAGGCGTCAGAGCAATAACCGTTATGGAATGAGACGTCACAGTGCAATGCAGTTCACCAAGGAGACAGCAATTTTGACTCTGTGTGTGATGCAAAACAAATTCTCAAAATAAATAAAGCAAAAAAAAAAAAAGAGAGAGAGAGAGAAGGAATTAAAAGGAGAAAATAGGCAAATGCATGATTAGAGCTGGAACATGAACAGTCCTCTTTCAGTAACTGATAGAACAAGTGGATAGAAAATCACTCAGGACATAGGAGACTTTATCAGCACTGTCCCCTCAATGACTCGATTGACATTTACGGAGCCCTCTATGTAATGACAGCAGAAAACACGTATGTTTAGGTGCACAGGGAACTTCCAACAAGATAGACCATATCCCAAGCCATAAAACAAACCTTAACGCATTTAAAAGGGTTAAGATAACACAATATGCATGTAAATCATAGAAAGAATTAAACCAGTAATCAAAACCAGAAAGGTCTCTTGAAAATCCCCAAATATCTGGAAACTTTTTTAAAGGTACACAGCTAGGCCGGGCACGGTGGCTCACGCCTGTAACCCCAGCACTGTGGGAGGCCGAGGCAGGAGGATCATTTGAGCTCAGGAGTTCGAGACCAGCCTGAGCAAGAGCGAGACCCTGTCTCTACTAAAAATAGAAAGAAATGATCTGGACAGCTAAAAATATATATAGAAAAAATTAGCTGGGCATGGTGGCGCATGCCTGTAGTCCCAGCTACTTGGGAGGCTGAGGTAGGAGGATTGCTTGAGTCCAGGAGTTTGAGGTTGCTGTGAGCGAGGATGATGCCACGGCACTCACTCTAGCCTGGGCAACAGAGCGAGACTATGTCTCAAAAAAAAAAAGTACACAGCTAAATAACACATGGGTCAGGGGAGAAATTAAAACGTGCAATTTAAAGATATTTTTAATTGAATTAAAATACCATGTCAAAAATTGTGGAACACAACAGCTATCCCAGTCCTTTGAGGAAATGTATGTCACATAAATAATATAAGGTTTATATTGTATAATATAATATTTATTAGGTAATGTTCATTACACAGGCTTGCTTGTGGCTCTGACTCAGACAGGGCAAAGGCAATATATGTAACCTAAACAGTTGTATCACCATAATGTGCAGAATTAAAAAAATAAAAATAAAAAAGGGTAATGAAAGAGAACTATAAAAAACCTCAGGCAGAAACATTTGGCAGCATTGATAAAACAAACGAATTGCTTGAAAGACACAGACTACCAAGGCTCACTCAAAAAGAAACGGCAACCAGAACAGTTCTACGCTGACCAAAAAAGATGCATTCTTAGTTTAACACTTTCTAACCAAGAAAGCTCTTTGGACATGTTCCCTGGCCAGTCCCATCAAGCATTTAGGGAAGGAGCGTGTCCGTTCTGCACACACACTTTCTGAAGCATTAATAGCACGGCACTGACACATCCCAGCTCATTTTATAAAAGCCAAGGTTACTGCAATACCAAAAAAGAGAGAAAAATTATAAGAGAAGGAAGCCATGGGTTAATCTAGAAGCAGAAAATTTCAACAAAATATATTAACAAATCAAAGAAAAAAAATATATATGTATGCCATCATTATGGCCATGGGAGATATTTATTCTGTGAATACAGCAAGGGCTGGTTTAACATTTGAAAGTGAATGTAAACAACCAAAGCAATGCACTAAAGAGGAAAATCCATGTGATCATCTCAAAAGGTGCAACAGCAGCATGTGACAAGAATAAAAATCTATTTGTGATGAAAATGAGCAGCAAGGGGGGGGTAGAAAAAAAGATCTTCAGCCCTATAATGGGTGTGTATGGAAAACCCACAGCTAATGTCATACTCAGAGGTGAAGGGTGGACCAGTTTCCCTCTAAGATCAGGAACGAGACAGGGGTGCTCCACACAAATCATGTTTCTGTGACCCACAAAATAATTATGGTAGATTAAAAGCCAATATATTTTTAAGCTTAACTAGATGACTCATCCCAGCCCAATTTGCAAAAGCTAGTGAAAGAAGAGATATGACTGTAATCCTCAATCTTCATCATGTGTAAGATCTTTCTAACTATTAAAAAAAACCCACAATTCATTCATTTCTTTTGGAAATGCACACCATCCAAGCAAAACATTTTCAGAGGAGTAGGTAAATATTTTAAAAGGAAACAGTGACATCGTACGTCCATCCTTCTAGACCTTGTTTTTCACTTATGCGTTGGAGATGGCTTTGTGTGATTGCACATGGAACAGCCTCTTTCTTTCCTTTTTCCTGGCTGCATACTATTCTGCAACATAACTGCACTATGTAGCATCTAACACATCCCTTGCTGATGGGTGCCCTGCCATTTTCAGACTTTTGTCTGTAATTATAGACAAGTTATGGCAAATGGTGTGTGTTTCTTGTATCTTTGTTCACAGGGTCAGGAATATCTGTAGAATAAACTGTGAGAACTGTGGTTGCAAGGGGAGAACTAGCTTTGAATTGGACCCCTCAAGGGCGAAAGGATGCTCAAAGGATGGACGTAGTGTGACAGCTTCGAAGTCCAGTCGTTCTGGGGTCTGCTCATTCCATATTTGCCATTTTGAAGGCGATTTTCCTGTTGTGCCTAATGGCTGTTAGAGATTTATTCAGATGCATCCCGGGCATGATCCACTTCTTACTGCAACGCTTCAAGACCAAGGCTTCGGTTTTCTGGGATCGAAGAGACATCAGAATGCCAGTTCCCGACATGCCCGTGCTTCCCCCTGCAGCACCCAAAGTCACATTAATTTGTGTCCCCTTTATTGAGAGCAAATGCATTAAAATTTTGCTCATAATATACAAACACTTGAGAAAGAGCCCAAAATGTGAGTGATTTAAAATGTTCTCACAGGTGCAAATACACAGGTTTTCATGGGACGAGACACACTCACAATCTCTGCTCTTGAAAGATTTGAATACATTTTCTGCAGTCTTTGTAATCGTTTTCTCTGCATTCTTATGTGGTCCTGACCCCAGGGCTGTCTCCTGTCTCTCTCTCTCTTAATAAGTCTCTCTCTCTCTTAATAAGTCTCTCTCTCTCTTTAATAAGTCTCTCTCTTTCTCTCCCTCTCTGTCTCTGTCTCTCTCCCTCCGTGTCCCTTTCTCTTTCATCCTCAGCTCCCAGCTGTAACCAGCGAGCTACACAGCATCTCTGGACACACATCTCCCCAAATCTCCACTCCCCACCTGCCTCACTCGGGTCCTGCACCCTGAGAGGTGCACCTGTCTCTCTTCTGCTTTCTCATCCTGTTCCTTATCTCTCTCCATTTTTTTTTTTTTTGAGCCAAAAATATCCACTAAGCTCGACAGATCAGCCTGCGAGATACCATTGTGCCTCGAGCAAAGGAAACTATTTCAAGCAAAATCAGATAGAATCAAAACCCAGCACCCTCCGTCACTAACACCTTGTGACTACCTGCATACCCGCTTGTCGGGTCTCCTAAAAGTGTGTGTACAGGGACACCATGCTGTGCAGATTTTTAAGAATCTCAGAGACTCGGGGTTCACACGCACCTGGGAGGGGACAGCCGGTGAGCGCAACTGTTGGTGACGGTTTGGCTTAGCCGAGTGCCTGCAAACACTGGCTTTTTGTAATAACAAGTATCCCTTTTCTTTTCATCTAATGAGAAGGGTTTTCTTGTAGCTGATCTGTGGCCTGCAGGGTGAAGTGCCATGATGTGCATCCGTGTTGGAGCGGGCGCCAGTACTTCATCTGTGTGCACGGCTCAGTAGTATTCCGCGGTCTGGGATTGAAGATGAAACACGGTGAGGTTTAGATACATGTAACATGCGGTGGTCACATCAGGGTGGTTCGTGTATCCATCAGCTAGAACACTTACCATTTCTTAGTGTCGGGAACATTCAACATCCTTTTCCTGGCTATTGGAAACTATGTAACATATGAATGTTAACTGTATTCATCCTACAGTGCTAAGAATGCCAGACCTTCCTCCTCTTATCTGGCTGTCATTTTGTATCCTTTAATCAGTCCCAACCTTTTTGGCACCAGGGTCTGTTTTCATGAAAGACTATTTTTTGATGGAGGGAGGGAGGGGGGATGCTTTCAGCATGATTCAGGCACATTACATTTATTGTGCACTTTATTTCTATTATTATTATTACATTGTAATATATAAAGAAATTTATTTTTTTAATCTTTTTAATTTTTCTTTATTTATTTTTTATTTTTTGAGATACAGTCTCACTCTGTTGCCTGGGCTAGACTGCAGTGGCGTCAGCCTAGCTAACAACAACCTCAAATTCCAGGCTCAAGCGATCTTCCTGGCTCAGCCTCCCGAGTACCTGGGACTACAGGCATGTGCCACCAGGCCCAGCTCATTTTTTCTCTATATATATTTTTTAGCTATCCAAATCATTTCTTTCTATTTTTAGTAGAGACAGGGTCTCGATCTTGGTCAGGCTGGTCTCGAACTCCTGACCTCAAGCGATCCTCCTGCCTCGGCCTCCCAGAGTGCTAGGATTACAGGCATGAGCCACCGTGCCTGGCTGCCATTGGCTTTTTGACGTAGGCTGGATCCGCGAACTTGGGCATCATTTTGGCTTTGACCTGAGGTCTCAGGGCTTTTCCGTGTTCTCGTTTTTGTGCCGCTAATTCCTTTCGAATTCACACGAGGTCCCTTCTCCGAGGCAGCGAGAGTGTCTCTAATGTGTCAAACAATGTCTGAAGACACTGTTCCCATTTTACCCTGCGTGGCTTCCCCGTGGAAAACCGTTCTGAGACATTGTCTGGCCAAGAAGGTTTTTAGTTAGGGCACTGCCTGCCTCTCTCATCATTCAAATTATTGATCAGACCCTCAGTCGGCTGGCTGAGAACCAGGTGGATCCAGCAGGGGTTCTGCAAAGAAATAGGAGAACGCATATATGCAGGGAGAGAGAGAAGGAGCTACAGACAGGGAGAGAGAGATTGTTTACAGCAATTGCCTCACCTGATTGTGGAAGCCCAGAAACCCAACCACGTACCCTCTGCAAGCTGCAGACCCAGACGACCTCATCGCTTACATCTAGTCTAAGTCCAAAGTCTGGAGAGTCAGGTGCACGGTGGTATAAGGTCGAAAGCCCAAGAACCAGGGGCTCCGATGTCCAAGAGGAGAAGACAGGTGTCCCAGCACAAAAGGACAGAGAGGATGCTCAGTCCCTCCGCGGTTGTGTTCTGCTCAGGCGCTGGACAGACGGGGCGACGTGCACCCACCTTGCTTAGGGCGGGTCTCTGTCACTCAGTACACGATTCACGTGCTAATCCCCTCCCCAAACTCCCACACAGACCCACGCAGGAATTGTGCCTTTCTGTTTACATGGGTGTCCCCGAGTCCAGTGGACGCATAAAGTTAACCTTCACGCCAGCAAAGAGCTGAGAGAGGATTCCTCACTGCGGGCCTTGTGATCCAACGCGGCTGTGCCTAATTGTGACGGATCTTCTCTGCAGGATGCGTTGAATACAAATTACACCGTCTTCGTCATGTTTTATATTTTACCTATAAGAGATTCATCATCAGTCCCCTGGGCTCAGGGTCCGTGCCCCACACGGCACTCCGCCTCTCGGGCGCACGGTGAAGTGTGCGGAATAAACATACCTCCTTTTCCTCTTGCAGTTTTTTATATATTTTTTACTTTTTTATTTTTTTTTGAGACAGAGTCTTGCTCTGTTGCCCGGGCTAGAGTGAGTGCCATGGCGTCAGCCTAGCTCACAGCAACCTCAAACTCCTGGGCTCAAGCGATCCTCCTGCCTCAGCCTCCCGAGTAGCTGGGACTACAGGCATGCGCCACCATGCCCGGCTAATTTTTTCTATTTTTAGTTGTCCGCCTGATTTTTTTTTTTCTATTTTTAGTAGAGACGGGGTTTCACTCTTGCTCAGGCTGGTCTCGAACTCCTGAGCTCGAGCGATCCTCCTGCCTCGGCCTCCCACAGTGCTGGGGTTACAGGCGTGAGCCACCGAGCCTGGCCTCCTCTTGCAGTCTTACTCACTGGGTCTGCCCCTTGCTTCTCCCACCGGGATTTTCTTCCTCCACCAGCTACTGCCCAGATTTCTCCGGCGCCCGTTTTGATTTGCATTGTGTGGGTGACAGCATCAAGGGTGGGGCTTATCTGCCCCTAATTCTGTTCAGGTGAACACGAGCCTCCATCTTCAATATGCTTTTTTCTCGGCAGGTCAGTGTTGCAGAGGAGAAAACGCACCTCGGCTCAAAAATGCAATGTGAGTTCGACAGCTCCCTTATACGGAAGGACAGTGCTAGGGAGCGTTAGTCACGCTGCCCGTGTGGCTGGCTGAATCACACGTTCTCACCCGATTGTTCACCAAAACATGGCTTATTTTTTTTCCTGGCATGACCCCACCACTGAGAGCAGAGTTTGAAAACTAAGAAGAGGATGTTGCCCAAGTCGTGGGAGGCCGGCTGAGGGGGTTTGAAATGGCACAAAGCGATTGTCGCAGTTGGACACTCGTCTGATGTTTTGTTTTTAATCACTGATGGGCAGGAAAATAAAAAAAGGAAAAGAAGACATCCAAAACTTCCATGCAGAGCTTGTGGCCTGAATAACAGACTCCCCTTGTGAGCTGGCCCCGCTCTGCGGAAACACCCTGGTCTCACGTCAGGGCTGGAGTTTCCCGCGGGGTCATTGAGGGCAGCTGCGGACGCGTGGCACGAAATATTAACCAGGGCTCCTCGTGGTCAGTGCCTACGGATTATCTACGTCCTTCACCTGCTATGAGAATCCTCCACCGATGGGGTCTTTCTGTTGGAAGAATGTTGGGTCTTGGCTTTCGAGGTCCTGCTTCATTGAAGAAACAGTTGTGTGTGTGTGTGTGTGTGTGTGTGTGTTTTAAGATAGAAGATAATTTTATTCTGGTGTATTAGGTCCATGAAGGAGTCTCAGGGGGTTCATGAATCACCTGAAATTGATGTGCGAAACTTTGTATATATGAGTACATGGGCGTCATTTTCAGACGGGGGGTTCTGAGCTTCCATCAGATGCTACAAGGGGTCTGTGACAGACAGACAGAAGGAAAGAAAAAAAGAAAGAAAGAGAGAGAGTAAGAAAGAAAGAAAGAGAAAGAAAGAAGGAAGGAAGGAAGGGGAGAGAGAGAGAAAGAGAGAAAGAGAGAGAAGGAAAGAAAGAAAGAAAGAAAGAAAGAAAGAAAGAAAGAAAGAAAGAAAGAAAGAAAGAAAGAAAGAAAGAAAGAAATGAAAGAAGGAAGGAAGGAAGGGGAGAGAGAGAGAAAGAGAGAAAGAGAGAAAGAAAAAGAAAGAGAGAAAGAAACAGAGAAAGAGAGAGAAAGAAAGAAAGAAAAAGAAAAAGAAAGAAAGAAATGAAGGAAGGAAGGAGGGAAGGAAAGAACAATTTGGGGTGACAGAACTGTGACTAATTCCTGGATACCCTTGCAATGGGCTGATATAGAAATGCAATGCCAGGTGTGACCCATCACATGTAACGAGAAAATGTACCCTTGTAATATCCTCAATAAAAAAAAAAAAAAGAAATGCAATTTCATCTTTGTTTCTTACAAGCCAACACTGCCAATTTCCCAGGTATTGGTTACCGATGTCCACTTAGGGGTAAGGGCTGTTTCCTAGTAACCTGTTTTTAAAATACAGAAATCGAATGAGTGAATTCCTAGAGTTTTGCAGAAGATTCCTATTCATTATTTTACTAGCAACCCCAGCTGCAAAGAGGTTGTTGGCAACTTTCCTGAACATCAGCTGGATTTGAGCTGCCCGGAATTCCCACAATTTTGGGCAAAGGTGAGTTTGTTATCGGGGCATCACAGGTGTAGTCAGAGATATTAATATTGTATCGTGGCATCCTGATCTTTCGGTGATGGGTCATAGTTGGTTTAGCTTTATCGTTAACGATTTAGTTTTCAGCGTGGTATCTGGTTAGCAATATTGTGTGCAGGGAGGTGCGAATACTTGTACCGACATGTTTGGGTCAAAAGGATGTCATCAGGGCTTTTCAACTCAAACACGAATCACAAACATGTGCCCTTAGCATAGTATTGATTTGACAGGGTACACCTGTGCAGATATAGTCTATTGGTTCTCACGAGTGCTTTTTAATTTTATCCTGTCATTGAATTTTTCAAACTTAAACATTATTTGGTGATTGATGGATCATAAATTAAAATTTAGTGGTATATTCAGCAAATTTTTAGGTGTCGATTTTTTTTCAGGTCAAGTTTGAGAGAGAATAGTAGCTTTGCAGGGTTTGCTAACATGGCAGGGGCTTCTCCAAGCTCCAGTCTTCCATCCCCCACTGCTCCAGGTACGGGGAACAGATGCGCAGCCGCCAGAACATCGCTAATTAGCGTCAGATAGAGTCGCACCCTGCTCAGGGGCTGGACCTCCACGTGGGCTAAGTAAGCAGTGTTCTGTGGGATCTGCAGACAGACTGACTGCTACTGATATAATCTGCAAGGCTGTTTTCTCCTAAAATCATGCTGTATTAGTTTGCTAGGGCCGCTATAACAAAATGCCACGGACCGGGTGGCTTAAATAGAGACGTTATTCTCTCATGTCCTGGCGGCTGGAAGTCCCAGATCCAGGGGTCTCAGGGCCGGTTCCCCCTGAGGCCTCTCTCCTGGGCGTGTAGACGCCGTCTTCTCCCTGTGTCCTCACGGGGTCGTCCCTCTGTGCGTGTCTGTGTCCTCGTCTCCTCTGCTTATAGGGACACCAGTCCTGTTGGATCAGGGCCCACCCTGGCGACCTCAGTTTACCTTAATGACCTCATTAAAGACCCGTCTGCAAACACAGCCCCAGTCTGAGGTCCTGGGCATCAGGGCTCCGACACATGAAGTCAGCGGAAACAATTCAGTCTGTAACATGTGAATTAATGATTTACCACAAGCAGGAACAAATGCATCCCTGAATGTGGATCTATACACTTATCTTTTTGTTAAAGATATGCCAAGTTTTCCACTGGGGGTGCATTTGCTCTGCCGTGCATTAACCAGTGAATGTGAATGTATTTTACACTTAAATTTTATAGCCCGTGTCAAAGGCATTACCGAGATCCTCATAAAATGACGTCTGATACATTGCTTTTTCCTACTAATCTTGTATTTGTGGTCGAAAAGCAATCACACTCATCAGAATTGATGTGTGTGTCCTAAGTGCTCGGTCCCAGCTTCCGTGATTGGGTTACTGGCTGGGTATTCATGTGTCACGCAGGCT
This sequence comes from Prolemur simus, assembly GCA_003258685.1. Taxonomy (NCBI): domain Eukaryota; kingdom Metazoa; phylum Chordata; class Mammalia; order Primates; family Lemuridae; genus Prolemur; species Prolemur simus. The sequence goes on along the minus strand of MPIZ01000006.1, from coordinate 4,553,605 downwards.
CCGATAGCAAAGAAAAACAGCACTGCTCTTCCACGTTGTGTCCCCAGACAGGCTGAGCCACACTCAGCCTGGGTTTTTTTTTTTTCCTCACATCATTACAGCTCTTATTACATTCATTCTTTTTGTTAAATCCCTATGTTTCACGATTCAAAATTAATTATTGGTGAATTGTTTTTTTCTGTAATAGCATTACATATGTAAGTAAGTTGTGAATATATTCCTCTTTGAAAAATGGAATATTATATAAATAATGGAAAGCTGCCTTCCTCTGGTGCAGCTAACTTCACGATCTGGCAGCAAATGCTATTGTGAGGGGGCTGTGTGTATGTACATAGACCCAAAACCTGTGTGTCTGTGTGTGTATGTAAATATCAATACACACATATAGATCCAAACTTGGGATGTATCTGTGTGTATATATATTTTTCTGTATCTGTGAGATAATATATATGTATATTATATATACATAAAATCAATACTAGGTACTTTTTTAAAAAAATTTATTTATTTATTTATTTTTACTCTAGCCCCCGTGCTTATGCTATTGTCCAAGTGGACCCTCCCAGTTCAAAAGCGGGCTGCGTGCGTGGCATTTTGGGACGTGCAGAGTCACAGAATTCAGGCAGCGAGTGACTTAGATGAACATCCACGACTCCATAGTACAAACAAGTACCACCCAACAAAGCAAACAAAACGGAAAAATGAATCATCGGATTTAAAAATAGGCAAAGGGCTGGAACAGGCATTTTGCAAAAGAAGGTATGCAAACGGCCAACAGGTATGTGGACAAATGCTCAACCTCAGTCATCACCAGGGAGATGCAAGTCGAAACTACAATGAGATACCACATTATGCGTTAGGGCAGGGCCATGCTTCTTAGGGAAGTGTCACAAGAATGGAAAAACAAGCACCACATGGACTCACCGTCAAATTGGAGCTAATTGATAAACACTTATGTGCATGTATGGAAATAACATTCATGGGAAATCAAGCAGGTGGAGGGGGAGGAGGGGATGGGTAAACTCACACCTAACAGGTACAATGCTCACTCTCTGGGGGATGAGCACACTTAAAAGTTTGACTCAAACGGTACACAAGCAATTTATGTAACCACAACGTTTGTACCCCATAATATTCCGAAATAATAAATAAAAATATTTATATGACATAACAAGTGTTGGTGAGGGTGGGGAGAAATTGGAACCCCTGTGCAGTGTTGCTGGGAAGGTAAAACGGGGCAGCCACAGTGGAAAACAGTCTGAAAGTTTCTTTAAAAATTTAAAAATAGAACTACCATAGGTTTCAGCTATCCCAATTCTGGGTATAGACCCCAAAGAATTGCAAGTAGGATGAAACATCATCCTCGAGGTGACAAAAGAGCAATCCATCACCCTTACCTATGTGGGGGTATAATCCCGGGAGGACACAATGTTTCTATTTCATTCCTCTGGTTTTCCAACACTCTCCACCTGCTGTGACCGTTAACGTCATTGCTGATGAAATACAGTTGTTGGGATTATCGTAAATTGTTTCACGTAGTGACAGACTGGGGACATACGGCTCTATTTACTCCCAACATCCGCTTTTTTGTGCATTTTCCACACAAAACAACGGGACGTGACTCATCTCAGGGGGCAGCGTGTCAAATACGTTCTGCTCAGCTGCAGGATCTGAGAATGTTGGCATCATTTGGAGTTGAGTTTTTCTGGCCCATTCAGGTTTGGTGTTTGGTCCTCTGTGGCTACAGTACCAAAAAGAGGGAAAATCGCCAAGCTAGAATAAGTATCTGGAGACTGGAAAAGGACATGCGCTTCCGGTGGCTGTATTTTTAACACAGGTTTTTGAAGACTTGCCCATGCGAGAGAGTGTCAGGTGAGCCACACTTGCTGTTCACACACCTTTATTTGCTCCCTGACGGCCAGACGGCAAATGCAATGGATAAAAATACACACGGTGACTGTGCGGCATCTCGTCTGGGCAGGAGCAGCCCAGAGTGACAACAGAGCTCCAGTTCGTCTGAGGACATGCACCTTTCAGACATAGGTACCTGCTTTCCGGATGCCTTAATATCATCCTCCTCGTCGGACATCGACACCAGGCCAATGACAAAGAGGCCTGTGGTAGCATCCTCCTAAATTCCGCAATCCCCTCTGGGAGTTTAATGTCAACCAAGGATCCACCACAAACTGCAGCCCCGAGTGTCACCTGCAAGACTTGGCGAGACCCCTGCACACATCCACAACCGATGATTAATGACGCGACATTCCCAACTCTCTCTTCCCCATCACAAATCCCACTGCACCCCCGGATTGGGATGGAGAAATACTAACCCAATCCTCTCCCCTGGAGGTCCTTGCTGAAGAAAGAGCATCGCCTTTAGATGTGACTCAACGCCAAGTCACCAGAAACCGTCCCTTGGTCTGTGGAGCTGGGAGAAGATCCGCTTTTAAGGGACATCCTGAGGAATGATGACCATGCGTTTAAGCAGTTGGTGTCTTTCTGTAAACATGGCCACAGTGACGCAGGGACAGACAGAGAAACATGGGTCCCCAGCCTGTGCCTATGCCAAAGGGGTGAGAATGGGTTCTGGCTAGAGTAGAGTTACTGCTCTAATAGACCCTAACGTCATAATGGCTCAAACCCAATGGAAACTGATTTCTGGCCCCTCTAAGAGCAGAGGGTTGGTGACCAGGTTAGCAGGATGATGTGGTTTCCTGGTTTCCTTGGGGATAATGAACTCCACTGCAGACAGCCCAGGTGGGAAACCAGCACGGAGAAGCCCGTGTGGACGTTTCCATGGTGCAGAGCAGGGGTCCCCGAGCTACGGTGAGTTGTATAATCATTTCATTATATAGTATGTCATAATAATAGAAATACAGTGGACAATACCTGCAATGCGCTTGAATCATCCCGAAACCATCCAGCTTGGAATCCTGCTGGTGAGATTAACAATGAGGAGGAGGAGGAGAAAGAAAGCAACAGAAAAAAAAAAAAATAAGGAAGGACAAAGAGAAGACGTGGCGGAGTCTCTGAAGCCACCTGACAGCTCGGGAGCCTGAGCAGGTGCAGTCAGAATCCCGTTACATTCGCTGTTCTGCAAAATGTCTTAGACAAGGGGTTCCCCCTCCTTGGGACACGTGGGACCAGCCCAGGAAGGGACGACTTGGAATACATGGACCGTTTTATGACCGGAAATGGGAAAAATTTCGGAAGCAACAAGCTCTGGTGCATGCGAGGTGTTTGGCATGTGTTCATACATTTATCCATTCCCCGGGCACTGTTTTACCTGTTGGAAATATTTAATACACTAGTGACGGCATTTGCATTCCAAGAAGGGTGTGTGTGTGTGTGTGTGTGCGTGTGTGTGCATTTATGTGTCAAGAGCAGAGGATTTATATTTGTGCAATAGATTGTTCCGACTAAGGTTTTCAACGTCATTTCGTTAGTTTAGGAAAAATGAAATGTGTCACCTCTAATGGGCTTACTGTCCTGTTTGGTGCTTGGAGATTCGAAGTGCATTTTTGTCAAGCAATCATGAGGCGGCTTCTAAGCGAAATTTGTGTGAACTTGTCTTTTATTTTTTTATTTTTATTTTCATTTATTTATTTTTTGAAGACCCAAACAATATTTTTTTAAGTTTATTTTTGAAAGCTTTAGTGGGTTGTTATTGACAAATACAGATTGTACAGTTGTGTAATTTCCTACATAAAGATCTTACCCATAACTTGTGGGATTTATTTGTAGATGTTTTATGATCTTGTTGCTGACTGACATGACAGCCTTTTAAAAAATGTTGCATTTTGCAACTACTGCTCATATAAAAAAATGTAGTTGATTTTTTTTCCATATTGGTATTTTATCAATATAGAAACCTTGTTCAACTTGTAGATTATTTTGAATTTTCTCTCCGTGAGCAATGGGTTTGGTTTCTCCCTCCCAAATCCTTTTATCTTTTATTTTTCTTATTCTACGATTCTGGCTCCATTACCTTCCACCCTGAAATACAATAGTACGTATGAAAAGTGGCAAAACAATTCAATCCACAAACGGTTGTTAAATTTTATTATTTTTTATCTACGAAAGCACATATAATTTTGTCTTCTAAACACATTAAAATGGTGGATTCCATTACTGGATTTTTGCATATTAATGGTACCCTGCATTATGGAATAAACCCAACTTGGTCATGATTTACTCTGAATTTTTATACATTGATGGATTCAGTTTGGCAGTATTTATATTTGGAATATCGCCAATGTTTTGGTTTGGAGTTTTTGCCAATTTTGTTGTTGTTGTTGCTAATTTAATGAGTAAAATTGATCTGCTATTTTCTTTCTCAGAATGTCTTGGTCTGGCTTTCTGGTCAAGGTTAATTAAAAATATCATAAAATAATTTGACAGATTTCTTTTCATATTCTAATTTCTGAAAATATTTGTATAAGATTGAAATTGCGTCTTCCTTGAGTTTTCTTCTTTGTAGGGTAATTTTTGACTAGTGATTCAATATATTTAATAGCTTTTAGAACATCTTGCATGATGTATGTCTTCCTGAGTCAATTTGGTGATTACTTTTTCTCTAGAAGTTTGTCCATTTGACCTCTGTTTTCAAATTTATGCCTTTTTAAAGTGATAGTGTGTATTTGTACCTTTTATGTTCATTAATCATTCAAGCCTAAAATCGATGAATTTGATTAGTCTTTTCAGGGAAACAGCTCTTAACTTTGTTCCTTATTTCCAACTATATTTATTTTCGATTTTAGGTGTTCTATACCCTCATTATTTTTCTTCTTCTTCTTTCTTTGGGTTTACTTTGCCATTTACCTTCTAAATTCTTAAGTGGAATACTTACATTATTAATCTTCAATTTTTTTTTTATTTCTTTCTGATCTACATCATTGAAATTATAAATTTGTTTCCAAGTACTTATTTAATGAATTCCCACAAATTTTGTTTTGTCCTGTTGTCATGAACATTTCTGTGTGGGGCTGTCATTTCAGTTCTTTTAGGTAAATACCCAGGAGTGGGATTTCCTGATTATGTGGCAAGCCTATATTTACCTTTTTAAGTTAAACAAATTGCTTTTCACAGTGAATGCTACATTTTACATTCCCACCAGCAGTACAGTTCAGGGGCTCTGTCTTCTTATCAAAGAGCCTGGTGTTGTCAGGCTTTTAATTTTTAAATTTTTCCTCCAGCTTTATTGGAATGTAATTGACAAACAAAAATTGTATCTATCTCAGGTGTACAATGTCCTGTTTTGATATACAGTTGGCTCTTGAACAATATGAGCTAGTCCACTTATACATGGATATTTTGTTCCACCTCTACCACACCAGAAACAGCAAGACCAGCCCCTCTGCTTCCTCCTCTTCCTCAGCCTCCTCCATCTGAAGATGATGAGGATGAAGACCTTTATGAAGAGCCACTTCCACTTAATAAATAGAAAACATATTTTCTCTTCCTTCTGATGTTCTCAATAACATTTTCTCTTCTCCAGCTTACTTTATTGTAAGAATACAGTATATAATAATAATACATAATACACAAAATGTGGGCTAATTGACTATGTTATTGGTAAAGCTTTCAGTCAAGAATAAGCTATTAGTAGTTATGTTTTGGGGGAGGCAAAAGTCGTACTCAGAATTTTGACTGCATGGCGCTTGGCACCCCTAATCCCATGTTTGTCAAGGGTCACGTGTACATACTCACTGTGAAGTGAGAACCACAATTAAGCTCATTAACACACCCATTACTTCATGCAGTTACCTTTTTTTGTGTGTCATGAGAACACTTAAGATTTACTCTCTTAAACATATTTCAAGTATAGAGTATTATCAATGAGTTACCATTTATCTATTCATTTATCTTATGACAGAAAGTAGAGACTTTCTGTTGAAACAGGGAGAGTTAAAATGAAAAGTCCGCTTTGGTGCCAGCGTAATAAAAATGGCCAATATCTCTACCCTTATCAAACCGGAAATCTAAAATTCTGGGAAAGGAATCCTGAATTGGGTGCCCACACAATAATCACTTCTCAGCCCACCTGTGCCAAGTTGTGTCTCCCACGTAGAGATACAGAACGAGCAAGACCTGTTCCTACAGTGGGGGAGCCAGGCAGCCCGGACAAACGGGGACTCACCCTGCACGACACCCACCTTCAATCTCAGAGTTTGTTCCCTCAGCTTGGAAGCCCATTGGCAAAATAGGAACACCTGCCAGTGCATTTCCACTGGGGTTGTTTTCCTCTGCACACAAGTTTAAAATGGTATTAATATTTGTGAGTCCTTCACAGACAGGTTTCTGAGTGTGTGTGTGTATTTTTGTTCATCTATCCTAGTTGTACATATTCTGGGGTACATGTGATATTTTGACACATGCATGCAATGTGTAGTAATCAAATCAGGATAATGGGAACATCCATCACCTGCAATGTTTATGTTTTCTTTGGGTTGAGAATAGGACAATTCTCTTCTAGCTATTTTGAGATATATAATAAATTATTGTTAGCTATAACTTCCCTACTGTAATATTGAATACGAGAACTATTCTCTCTATCTAACTGCATTTTTTAAATCTATTCACCAACTCCTTTTCATCTTTCCCTCCTCTCTTCCCTTGAAAGCCAAGTTTTTAAGTGTTATCCAAGACAGTGATTGGTATGGGGAGCTTGGCTGGCCATAGTTATTTCTATGAACAAGTTAAGGTGCAATAGCTCCTTCTGGAGCTTGTGAGTAGTAAGGATTTGCATAAGGAACAAAAATTAGAGTGAAAGGCTGTATTAAGATGTTCGCAAACAGGAATTGAGCACAGAAGAAGGGCTGAGATTCTGGCTGAGGAAACCAGAGCTGTCACAGGATACTTCAAGGAAGCCACAGAACCAAGTTTGAAAGGAAGAAGTAAATCCCACACAGATGGCCAAGGATGATCCTGGAAAACCAGGCACACGTTGGCCTGGCTGGAGTTTGAATTGGTGACCAGAACAACAGATGTGAAAATGAAGAAGGGAGTCAGGAACACAGGGCTGTTGTGTGGGAGCCATGCATGGGCTTTAAGACTCTTGGAGTTGTATTAATAATTCCACAAGGCGAGCTCTGGGAACTCTGGCTGAAGCTGCCTGCGGTTTTCTGAGGTTAGACTGCTTGTCCAGCCATGAATCTCTCCACGCATTTGTTAGCTCCACATTGAAGTGACCCTCCCCAGAAGTGGGGAATCACTTCTGCAGGAGACCCATGATGACCAGATCCTTTGAAAATAAGAATGGTGATGCGTGCATTGAACAGTCACATTGGGTTCTATGGCTTGGGTTCATACATTTCTAAAATCAGGATTTGCCCTTTTTGGAACTCTTAGGTAGATACTTAGGATCTTTGGCTCTTCTCGGGACAAGGGTATCCTGCTTTGGTGCTGTCTCCAGCAATTGCTCCACCTGGGAAGAAGGCTAAGGGTGGGCACTCTGTTTTGGTGTTGCCCATCCTCAATCCTATCCTGAGCAACTGGGGAAGGAGGGAATGATTCATCAATCTGGGAATTCCCCAGCCCAGGCATGACAGGATTTGGAAAGTGACCTAGAGTAACCTAAAGGTAATTATTATGCCATTAGCTTGAATCCACATCACGGTTCACTCCCCAGGTGGGCTTTCTTAGAGGGAGCACATATACACAGATAGAATGGTGAGGACACCTGTCGATCATTTGGTAACATCCTACACCTCCAAACAGCGCTCCTCAAGACTGGGCTAATAAAAGGAAACAATCCGAGAATTCAGTGAGTCAGTCTGTCTCTCTCCACTCGCAGAGACAGAACAGTTTTTGTTCGACAATACAGAGCTACTCATGTGAAACTTCTCTCTGCCTGAGGTTATTCCATGGCATTGGCCTTGCTGGTGATTTTCCCAAGCAAGTAGTCAGAGAACCAGGGTAATAGTCTGGACTTGACACTTTGGTGTGTCTGGTCATTCTTTGGCCAAGTCCACACCAAGACCTGAGGGCAGACTGTCCCACCCTGACAGAACCATTTTGTATAAGTGTCCTCTATGCTTTCATTCCACTTCCAAATTCTAGTACTGGTATTCCCTGTAGACATACCCATTGTTTCTGGTAGTCTCTTTCTCTATTCGCCTTTTTGATTGAATCCATTGCTTGTGCCAACTCAAGGTGGGAGATCACAAACAAGAGAGAGATATGAAGTCGTGGAAAACCAGTCAGCCTCCCCCATCAAATCCAGAGAACATACAAGATAAGCCAGATTTGGCAGTGGCGAAGGGGTGCTTCCCTTCCTGCTGGGAACAAGTGAGCGTGGAATTCAAAACAACAGGAAGTGCAAACTACATTCCTGGATTTACCAGATACTGGCTTATCACCAACCCCTGGGGGCCAGAAACTCTCAGGAGGGTGCACACAATGCCTGCTTTATCTGTGATATTTTAGGAGATGACTAAGATGCCCTTGTGAGAACCCAGAGAGAGCCAGTCTTGATGATACATCCTTTCCATCCACACCTCCATGTGAAAAGTAATTCTGAATGGTGCTGAGAGTTATGAGAGGAGAAACACAGGTATGCGTCATGAGATGTTGCCTCTTTGGCTTACGAAGAAGAAGTCCTCATGAAAGTGTGTAACATTCCTTGGAGTTTGGGTGTCTAAAATCAACATTGATGATGGATAGAAGCCAGTAACTTGGATAGAGAGACAGAGAGAGAGAGAGAGAGAGAGAGAGAGAGAGCATGCAGATGGATTTCTGGTGGAGACACCACCCTTGGTTGGCCAACATCCAGTTACAGCGTGGCATAGACCCTCTCTGTCTTGGCCCTTGGAGGGACAAGAAAGAAATGACATCTCACTCAATGGACAGGCTGGTCTGGGGACGATATTCTATGGTATTGAATCAATGGCGGGAGCTCTGTAAAGTGTATCACGATAGTTAGCTGTTGTTAATATTCCTGGTGGGAACACAACAGAAAAAAATGGATAAGGTAATGGTATCTAGAATATCTTCCATTTCAATGGGATGGTAGTGTTCTCAGAGGGTATTTATCAAACTTATATGATGAAAATGTTCCAACATACAGAAAAGTTGAAAGAAGAGTACAAGTCACAGAGATGTATTCCAACTTTGATCCAACAGTTGCGTATCTATACTTCTTTCTCCTCTTTGTCTAGTCCACTGGAAAACAGGTGGACATCTTGACATTTGATCCTTAAACACACACACCCTGGCCACCCCTACCACAATATCATGATCCCAGGGAAAGCTAGAAATCTCCTCATGCCCTGTGATACCCTGCTCTTTCTCAAATATCCCCAGAGATCCAACGCAAAGCCAATTGATATAAAAAGTGACTCATGGACCACTATTTCATCCTCTTCAGTCAGATAAAGCCATGAATTAGATGTTAATTGTGGGTAGAATAAAGAGTTAAAAATCAAAGAGTTAAAAGATGGTGGTTTCCTAGGAGTTTCTTCCTGAAAACAAAAATACTGCATTTACGTGTTCCATAATAGTAAACAAATTTAAGAACTTTTCCCACTGGGACTTCCCTGACAGCCTTAAGGGTCCTCAGAGTGACACTTAATTCCACCTATCTTCTCTGAGATTTCGGGACATCCCTCCTGGTCTCTTCTTCAATCTGCCCCGATGAGTTGGTTAAGTTGTTGAGCTACTGGGCTCCTTGTATGCCAAGTTCTGTCTGGAAAAACCAACAATTCTGAGCAGCACCATGCTGCTCAGCACCATGCTGTTTCTATAGGGTGTGTGGAATGCTACCAAGGTGGGGTGATGGGACCTGGCTGCACACCTGTGTGACGGGTCATAGAAGTCAGAGCCCAGCGCCCTATAGTGGGAACCACAGGAAGGTGAGGACACTTGTGACGTTCCATCACCACAGGCTGGTAAACTGATTGGATGTCCAAGAGAAATTGGACATCACAGGCTGGTAAACCCACGGGATGTCCATCTCAACATGTGACCCAGTCTTATGAAGAGAGGTCGAATAAAGGGTGCAAAGATACAGTCAGATAAAGGAAGGAGAGAAGTGTTCAACAGATCAGCTGGGTGACTGTAGTTAACCTTGATCTATTGTACATTTCAAAGTAGCTAAAAGAGAACAATCTGCATGTTCCCAGCACAAAGAAAAGTATTTAAGGCAATGGATATGCCAATTACCCAGATTTGATTATATGAATGTGTCAGATCATCACATGTACCCTGAAAACACATACATCTATGGCAGTTGAGGAACTCATTTGAAAATTCCCAAGGAATTTTTTTTTTCCCCCCAAGGACCTCTTTTGAGAACAAACAGCAATGGACTGATAACAGTGCACCTCCTACGATGAATCTAGCCTTACTCTTTTTCTACAGAAGCAATCCTCGTTCCTTCCAGACTGCCTTCCCCATCCCCATTCAGAGAAAAAGGAGTTAGCAAATTCCCTGAAAATTTCATAGATGTGCGGAGGCAGGAGGTGAAAAAGATCTAGTGTGTTATTCTGGTATTTTTTTTTTCCCCCATTAGACAAGGGCTGCTTTTACGCTTCTCAGCATCTGCCCATGCTGGTTTCAAAGGGTCCTGGAGCTGCAGCTTTTGACCGACTCCTGGGAGATGCTGCGGTAATTGGATCCAATTTTTCAGTTTCTCACTGCTTGAAACGCAGTTGCCTTCAGAGCAATCTCACGGAATAGCCCAATTTTCAGGGCACCCAGAGAGGCCGGAAAACCAGCCAGGATAAGCCATGGTGGCAAAGAAATGTTAATTAAAATTCAGCTTCACTCTCCACCGCTTCGATGGCATTTTCTCCCCCATGGACGCTTCCAAGAATGTATGGTTTTACCGACCCATCCGCGATGACCCATTTAAGGGCCTGTTCAAATCATGTGTAATGCCATTTCTCCACGGCATGTAAAGGGCAGGCTGTAGAATGTTCCGGAGCTTTCTGTAGAAAGAAGGTGGGCTTTGGTATCTGGCAGACTTGAATCTCTATACCCTCGTTTTGCTGTTGCGTAGCTGTGCATCTGCAGGATGGAAAAGATCACGATTTCCTTTCAGTTTGTGGCGAGGATCGAAAGGGTTGGGCGTATCTGGGGCAAAACAATCTCCGCCATGGACAAGTGGTCCTTAGTAGTATCATGGAGTGTGACGACTCCCAAAGAAATGTCCATGTGGACCTTGCTAATGCCCTTCCATCAGAGTAATCTTTATCACAAGGCATCAAAGGGACTTATTTAACCCTATGCTTTGATTTCATGTGAAAGCTTGGTTCTGAGTGTTGCTGCAAAAGTGTGGCTGAGGAAGAACTTGAGTAGTTTCCACCATCTGCTATAATGAGAGCCGGCCTGTGCATGCTTTACGGGGTTGACTATAATCCCTTGTGAGACTTCAATCTCATTATAATAAAGACAAACATCGTTTGCAGCTTCCAGACCTTACAGCAAATTATGGAAATTGCAAAGCAGTTGAACAGGGGAGACATTTAAAAAAAAAATTGGCATTCTCAACACTGTATATAAATAAAAATTCAAATCATCTTTTTTAATGTGTGCACATTAAAAGCTGAGAAAGACACAGAGCTCTGTTCTTTTATATGCATTTTGAGTACAAAATGGATAGAGAAGAACAATTAAAGCCATATCTGTAGGTATCAATTTTAAGGGTAAATGTTTTGTGATGATGATATCAAACTGCCAAATGCTTGCTGGTTTGATATTCGTGTTCCTCCTTTGTCATCATCAACATCATCATTGTTCTTATCTTTGAGCAAGAGGCAGTGTGCCAGGGGAGAGCTGGCATGAGTCTGAGCACCAGGCAACCGCAGTTCAAATCCTCCTGCATGCTCTTCCTAATTGGGGCAAATTCCTTCACCTCTCTATCTCAATTACTTCACTCATTCAGTGACAATAATATGAAAAGATAAGAAATTAGAGGTATAGGATTGCGATGAAAATTATATGTATAAGATGGTAACGACATACAAGTATGATGCATGTGTGTGCAAATTTAAATATCTTGTGTTATGGTGCTATGGATGCAATGTTTGTGTCCCCTCAAAATTCACGTGTTGAAATCCTCACCCCCAAAGTGGTAGTGTTAGGAGGTGTGGGGAGGGAGTGAGGTCCTGAGGGTGGAGCCTCATGGATGGGACCAGTGTCCTTATAAAAGGGACCCCAGAGAGCTCCCTCGCCCCTTCCACCATGTGAGGACACAGTGAGAAGGTGACATCTATGAACCAGGAAGTGAGTCCCCACCAGACACAGCCTCTGCCACGCCGGGATCTTGGACTTCCAGCCTCCAGAACCGAGAGTAGTAGATTTTTGTGGTTTATAAGCCACCCAGTCTACAGTATGTTGTTATCACAGCCAGAATGGAATAAGACACGTGACACAAAGCCCATTGGGATGTCCTTGTCCCCTCTCATGCCATACCCATCCTAAACCTGCTGCTGTCACAGTTGCCATTCCCCGACTTGGGTGTGGCCTTCTTCATCAGATAATCAATGAGCAATACAGCACCGGACAGACACATGGCCCAGTGTGAGTTCCTCTTACAGTTTATAAACACTGGCAATCCTTGCTCTGGACAGCTCCACAGGCGTGGATTTCTGTCTGCACCATTGAGGTAACTAACACTGGTCCACCAATGACGCAGCTCAGATTTCAAGGAGCATGGCATATTAACATTCTAATTAAAATCTAAACCCATTTGCTTCCCTCTTGTGTTCGGAACATAAGCCAAGACCCATCCTTAGCCTGTTGTTCTCCAGAATAATCTTGCCCTGGGGCCGTTGCCCCTCCAGTGGGGTCTTCTCTCGCTATTCCCCCTGCCTGGACCATTCCTTTCCGCAGGTGTTCCTGCTGCAACCTCCTCACCTTCATCTCTGTTTGCATATTGTCTATATTGCCTCCTCTTAGACGCACACCCGGCCGCCATTTGCAAAGGTCCAGTGGGATTTCTCTTCTACTCTTCCATTTCACCCTGCTTATTTCTTTTGTAAATATTTACCAGCACTTCAGACTTTGTACAGATTTGATGTGTCCTTATCTCTCTTATGATATTGCAAGTTTTATGAAGGTGGGATTTATATTTTACTCACCTGTGTGGGCATCAAGGTTCATTTGTACCCAGGACCTGTTAGGTCTTTGATAAGAGTTTGCCAAGTAGATGGTTAGGTGTCTGAAAGTCCAGGTGAACTGCTTTTTAAAAAAATTATTATTTTTTTTTTTGAGATAAGGTCTCACTGGGTCTGTTTGCTGCTGGGTTGAGCCATGTGACACTCCTGTCATCAGAACTTCATGCAACGTAGGTAGGTAGAGACAGGAGGACTCGGTTGCCCACTGTGACCCAATGCAGAGTAGGGGTCACTCTCTACATTAAGGGGGGATGTACCTTGGAGGTCAAAGACATGGGCAGAGTTGTCCAGGTGCTGAGTGCCACTCAGTTTTGGCATTTGAAGTGGTCCGTGTCTGGGATAGGTTGTCGGAGACATCTTGCCAAGAGTGTGGCACGTGGTGAAATCACATCTGCGTGGTCCAGAGGCATCTGAGGGAGGTCTCCATGGTTTAAGACTAAGGCTATTGAGGACAGTTTTATGGGTGGTGGATGTGGTCTCTGTGGGTCTCTCTTTTGCACCCCCAGAGCTCATCCTTGTAACTCAATGGGGTTCAGTTTGAGTGTCTCCTCTCAACGGCTGCCCGGAGTCACTGCTTTGCTTCCAGAAGCTGCGCTCGGCTAGTCTGTGGGTTCCCAACGTGGTGATTGTGGAGACATTGCTTCTTAATGGCCTTGGGAAGTTCTGCTACCCGGGCAATCTTGAGTGTGGGGAGAGAGTGGGCTCGTGGCTGGCTGGCAAAGAGCTGAACGTTGGCAGAGAGATCTCATCTTCTCTTACAGGATCATCATTTTAAAGCTATTTCTGTGTTCCTATCTCTCCACATCGCCACCATTTGTTGTTTTGGGACTTTCTGATAAAAGCCATTCTCACTGGAGTTAAGTGATATCTCATTGTGGTTTTGATTTGCATTTCCATAATGATTAGAGATGTTGAGAGCCTCTCTGTTAATGAACAAATATTGCATTCTTTAAGACTGTTCATTTGTGGAAAATGCATTGAGGGGCGTCCTGGCACCCAGAGCATTGGTTTGATGTTCTCGTTTTACAGTGAATAAGACCAATAATTGCTCCGCTCTACAGAGCTCACCTTCAAGTGGAGAGATACCGCAGAAGAAAAAAAAAAAAGAAAAAAAAAAAAAGGCACTCAAAAAATAACTTCAAGTGGTAATCCCTGTTAAGAATATTTCATAAGGACATGAGAAAATGCTCACAATATAAAATCAGTGAACAATGAAGATGACATGACCGCAAGGGTAGACGAAAGTCTCCAAAGATGAAAACTGCAGACGAAGAATCACCTGTCTCTCGGTAGTGAAACTGGAAGTGATTCTTACTTTTTTCCCTTTTATGTGTTTTGCAAAATTTCCCCTAGTAATAAAACCCCACATGAGAAAAAAATTAAATGCACTTGTTTGATGCTATGAAAAAGAAACAGGAGTTGTTAAACTGAACAGACAAGCACAGATTTCATTGTTTCTATCATAGGATACTCTAACCACAGGAGCTTTTATGATTTTAGAAGCTATTTAATGAGTATCTTCTGCTAGTACCTCTTAGCAATTAGCTGCATTTCTCGGCCTGTCTTCCTCGCCCCTGAAAGGTAAGGATTAGAGAAAAGAGGAGAAAAGAGACAAACAGCTGTGCTAATTTGACAAATTCTGCTTTTCCGAGTCATGACACCTGTGATCTGCACAACTGCTGGGAGACTATCCCAGGATCCTGAAATAATTATTCCTTGGCCCCTCTGAGAAAACCAGCAAATTGCTAAGGAGCTTGTATTCTGTGGGGACAGCATGACAGCTATCCTAGCCATCCTTGGACTTTCACGCTGGATCCAGGAACAGGACGTCAGGACAGGCTTGAGCCCATCTGGGCGGCCTGGAGAGCTGGGGTTCTGCGAGTTAATTGCAGACCTCTCTGCGCTGCACGATTTGGAGTCTGAGCATCATCCCTTGCAGAGGAACAGCTTCGTTTGCTGGATGGCTAAAGCCATAAACATCACACTCATTTTCCCTCCCTAGGGTCCACTTTGAGATCATGACCACTCTGGAATCTGAGTGAACATTTTGTAAAATCTAAGTTTTGCGAATCACAGCTTGCGAGCGGCATCTCGTGAAACCCACTCGTAATAATTTGCTGTCAGGGATAATCACCGTCTCTGAAGGGCTAGTTTCTGAGTCGCTGCAGAGCTCATTTCTCCCTTTGCTTATTATATTCACGTATGTGTCACTACAGTCCTCTTTGTGCAGGATGTGACACGGTTATTTGAGACGTCGACGCGGTTGAGAGGAAATGGAGTCCGTATAACCGTGACGCGTCTTTTCACGCAGCTGTTTTTCTTCTTGCTGAAGTTTCACGTTCCCGATGGGTCCCTGGAATCCTGGAGTTCTCATGAGAAAATGTCTGAGGCTGGCGGAAAGATGTGCTGTCACTGACACAGCTTAATCCCCGACTAATTAGAGGCTGTTGGCGTCGTGCTGAAATCCCCGTGTGGCGTTGCCGGCTGCATTCGAGTCCCTGGAGTCCCTCGAGAAAATATCAAAGAACTGGTATCATTGCTGCAGTGTCATTGCTGCGGTGTCATTGCTGGGGCATCATTGCTGGGGTATCATTGATGGGGTATCATTGCTGGGGTATCATTGATGGGGTATCATTGCTGGGGTATCATTGCTGGGGTATCATGCTGCAGTGTCATTGCTGGGGTATCATTGCTGGGGCATCATTGCTGGGGTATCATGCTGCAGTGTCATTGCTGGGGTGTCATTACTGGGGCATCATTGCTGGGGTATCATTGCTGGGGTGTCATTACTGGGGCATCATTGCTGGGGTATCATTGCTGGGGTATCATTGCTGGGGCATCATTGCTGGGGCATCATTGCTGCGGTATCCTTGCTGGGGTATCATTGCTGGGGCATCATTGCTGGGGTATCATTGCTGCGGTGTCACTACTGGGGTATCATTGCTGGGGTGTCATTACTGGGGCTTCATTGCTGGGGTATCATTGCTGCGGTGTCACTACTGGGGTATCATTGCTGGGGTATCCTTGCTGGGGTATCATTGCTGTGCATCTTTTCCCAGAGTGTTTGAGATGGTGATCGTAGACATCAGCACATGACAACAACACCTGGCTTGGGTACGTCACAGATCATTTAATTATTTTCCTGTGTTAACTCACGTGTCCTCGAAGAACAAATGACCAAGCTGAACTGGCCCAGCCGGCTTTTAAATGAGGGTCAGTTTGGAGTTGTTACTGGAAGATGAATGATTTGTTCTAAATAGGTAATTGCTTCAAAATATATTCTTTAGAGATTTCCTAATAGAAATCACTGAACGTTTCCATCAAATGATGGTAGCGTTCACATATACGATAAAGAATCACAATATATAGACACTGTTAGCACCTTGCTATCTCTGTGACAATGGCTAAAATCTGCATCAGCATTTCACATGCGTGATTAATGTCTCACCTCCCTGCACACATGCACCACACAGACACACACACACACACACACACACACACAGGGTGCCCAAGCTCTGCAGAATCCAGAATCCAGAAATCACCTTGTCTTCCTTTTAACCAAGATCAAGAAGTAGACATGATTGCTTCTGTCCTCTGTTTTTTTAAAATGCAAAGACAAGTGGCAGTTAAGGGAACATGTTCAGGTGCGTTGATTTATAGGATTCTCACCACCTCCAGCATGCACTGTACTGGCAGGGCAATTATTATAACCCTGACACTTGTATTAGTTTTCACAGCTGTCGTAACAAAATGCCACAGACCGGGAGGCTTGAATAACAGGCATTTATTTTTTCACGTCCTGGGGGCTGGAAGTCCCAGATCCAGGTGTCTCAGGGCTGGTTCCCCCTGAGGCCTCTCTCCTGGGCGTGTAGACGCCGTCTTCTCCCTGTGTCCTCACGGGGTCGTCCCTCTGTGCGTGTCTGTGCCCCCATCTCCTCTGCTTATAGGGACACCAGTCCTGTTGGATCAGGGCCCACCCTAGTGACCTCATTTTTCCTTAGTCACCTCTTTAAAGACCCGTCTCCAACCACAGCCCCAGTCTGAGGTCCTGGGGGTCAGGGCTGCAATGTATAAACTGCGGAGGGGATGCCATTCAGCCCATAATACTCACCTTTTGCAGAGAAAGCAAAGCTTCCAAGGCGGCCAGTGACTTGCACAAGGTCACACAAGGGCGGGTGGCCCTGGCGTCCCAATGCACGGCTGAGGGACTCCAAGGTCAGCGTCTTTGTCTTGAGCCAGGTAAGGTTTCCTGGGGCACTGCCGTTTCTCTGAGCGAAGAGATTTGCAAGTCAGATGTGGAAATTGCATCCTCAGGCAGGCGCTCCGCCAGAGTATGGACGTTGAATTAGAATGCAACCGCGTAGCCTGGGCTCATCGTGAATTCAGCCCAGGCTGTCTTGAGACGCACTCAGAGCTGCTTGGCCAGGCACTCACTCACCTATCCAGTAATTATTTATCGAGTGTCTACCTAGGCCAGGTGAAGGGGACCCAAAAGTGACAACACTAGGTTGTCCGGGGCACCACACTCAGTGTAGAGGAAACGCATGTCTCCGCTTTAGCCTGTAGCTACCGACAGAAAACACAACCAAATGCTAAGTGTGAGTTCTTAAATCATCGAGGCTTCAACATCTGCTTTAGAGAAATAAAGGGGATTTTGGATGCATAAAAATTAGAGCATAATTCATAAACAGGTTACTTGTCACGTCCCTGCACACTCAGCCACAAAGCATTGTGATTCCTGAGTGCATCGCATCATTAACACCTGCGTTTTGGGAGGGCTGACCCCGGGCAGGTGTGGGTTCTAATCCGACCTCTGACATTTGAACCTTCCGGCAGCAGGTCCCCACCTGATTATGCCAGGTGGGGGCGGGGAGTAGAGGCAAAAGGTGAGCCCTTCTATTGCACCAGTTTTCATAAACGTCCAAGAGCATTTAACCAATGCGTGCTCTGCACGTGCAGAACATACGATTGCTGTTTTAAGTCAATATGTTCATTCAAATGCTCCAAATCCTTGCTTATGTTCTTTAAAATTCAGACTCCAAATGCCATGGGTTTCATTGAGATGGGGCTTGCTGGTTTCTGCGTGAATACTGATGGGCTTGTTTACTTCCATGCTGCCACCTGGGCACAGGTGATGTTCTGTGGAGGTGACATATTGACCCTCACCTGTGGCTTTGATGAATATGAGATTTCTGTTTGGACTGGTCTTGCTTGTTTCTGTCTTAAATTGTAGCTTGGATTTGCTAAGAGTCTTTGTGTATCACCTGTGTACAGGAGAGTGTAAACAGCTGGGGTTTAGCCTTGCACTCAAACTAAGTCGATTCTTATTATTGTTATTGTTGGGTTTGCACAGCAGAGTTTAACAAATTCACAATCACTGCCGTAAAAGCATGCTTGGTCTGCTAAAAAAAAAAAAATGACAGGTGAGTGAATAGACCTGTCTTCTGCCTTCCCGGAGTTCATGGGCTCCCAGGGCGGTGGACGTTGAACAGTCGTGCAAATCAACACATCTGTGCTTGGGACAACTGATCTTTCTCCTCACGCTTTTTATCCATTCGGTCTTCATAGCTCACCTGTGCATTATGGTGCTGCACATCCTGCACACACCTGGACTCCCTGTGAGTTTCCCTGGGCTGTTCTAACAGACAACAATGAACTCAGTGGCTTAAGACAATGTTGCATTTAATGTCTTACAGTTGTAAAGGTTGTGAACTAAAATAAAATCTTAAGGCTGCCCCCTGGACCAAGTGACTGCGTGGACCCCTCCTGGCCAAGGGGACGCCCTAAAACTGAGTTACTGGCCACGAGGAGGGAGGTCAGACCTGCCCCATCATGCCCCTCCCTTTTGGGGGACGTCCTCTGTGACTCACTGACAGGGTGAGACTGTGCTAGTGACACCTGCAGGTCCTCAGTTTACACAGCAAATATATGTCCTGTAGCTTGTACCTGATTAACAGACCTCCTTATCCTAATTTAAAACATCCCAAGCCTTTAGACAAAGCTTCATGTCTTTAACCAATTTCAGAGTCTTTAAACCCACCTGTACCCTGTAAGCCCCCACTTTGAGATGTCCCACCTTTTCAGGCCAAACCAATGTCCACCTTCCACGTATTGATGTATGACTTTCCCTGTAACCCCTTTCTCCCTGCAACGTATAAAACCAAACTGTGACCCAGCCACGGCGAGTCCACTTGCTCAAGGCTTCCTGGGCCTGGCTCCGGGCCGTGGTCCTCCAATTGGGCTCAGAATAAACCTCTTTAAACTATTTTACAAAGTGTGGCTTCTTTGCCGTTGACAAGCTCAGAAGTGAAAAATCACAGAGTCACAGGGGGTTGGTTCGGCGTCCCTGCCTTCTGCGGCTTGTAAAGTCTGCAGCATTTCTCGGTGTGTGGCCCCTTCCTCATCCTCAGAGCCAGCAGCACACGGAGCATCTTGGGTCAGAAATTCCTCTGCCTGCCTCTTAGAAGGACATTGGTGACCCTACTGAGGGGCGACATCCTGGAAAATGCACGACAATGTCCCCATCTCAGCATCCTTAACTCGATGCCGTCTGCAATATCCTTTGTGCCATGTTACGTCACGTGATCACCAGACCCCGGGATTAGGGTGTGGACGTCTTTGGGGACACACACCTCATGCTGTCACTATAGGTGCATTCGCTCCTCTGTGGGCTCCTGGACACCTGGGCTGATTTCCCCAACGTTCTTTCCTTCTTGCCCCGGTTTGCGGTATTTGTTCCGAGAACAGGTACCGGCGGTGCAGGGAAGCAATGGATAATCGGTTAAATGGATTCACGGAGGAAGAGCTTGTGTAGACGATAGTCTCGTTTTCCTACTTTCTGTCTCTGTGCACCTGCTGCGTCCACGGAGCTCACGGCCGCGGGCTGCTGGGGTCTCGGGCGCAGCGGGGGAAAGAGAGGCGTGCAGGTGAGTGGGGACAGGGCGCGTCCACGCTTGGCCCCTTCTCTGCGGGTCAACCGAGTGCCTGTCCCACGGGCCACTGGTGCCCTGTAGCAGCCTCTCCTACGGCCACCCTTGCCCACTGGCGTCACCGCTTCCTGCCTTTGACCGCTGACACCGGGAGGGGCGTGGGCAGCGCCTACCTCTGCCAGCCCCGGGGGGTCAGCTGGGCCGGTCCCCTTCCTGCTGCCCAGGTGACGATTCCTAAATAGTCCTCGGTTTCCCCTCTCGTGTGGCCTCCTGAAGGTGCTGCAATGGTGCAAAGCAAGGATGCATCTATTCCAACGTAGGGAACAGCAGAAAGCGTGAACGGTTTAACGCGCTGTCAGGCTAGGTTCGCGGAGGGATTGGGGAAGGGACTATTTTCCTCCCTTATAGGGTCTGTGGTTCTATTTTATCTTATTTTTTTTTAACCTTTGCCTGTGTCACCTTGATAAAAATGACAAAAATTATATATTTACAGTATGTAATGATATTATCCATAACGTCATATATTTAGAACACTGATGTTGCTATGGATATGAGTAGGGATGGCCATATTGATATAACAAGGAAGCGATCGCAGAGCGAACCCCAACAAGAGACAGCCAACCCCGTCAGCGTGAAGGCCAATCACTTTCCTTCCGTGCTGCTCTTGTTAAATCTGCATAGGCATACAAAAAAAAAAGAAAGAAAAGAAAAGAAAAACAGAAGGGACGCCACCAGGAGGAATTCGTTCAAAGGAGAAAGTGCACGCTTTTATTAATAAAGTTTGCTTTTCTTATAGATCCTTAAGTGAGGAAGCTGATTTCTCAGTATGTTCCTGCGAGTTTAATTTTTTTCCCCCTCTCAGGAAACGAGCTGGGCAAGGGCTCCTTTGAAGAGCTCATTTGGTTTTCTTGGCCTGGGCTCTGCCAGAGGCTGACACGAAGATGTGGGCTGTGGTGTAGAAGGAGGTAGGCTCGCAGGACAGTTAGCACCCTGGGCGGCTGCAGTTTAATTCTTTTGGGGAACTGTGGTGCTGGTGTAGAAGGTGCACCTGCGAACGACGCTCGGTGCAGAAAGTGCACCTGCAAACTGTCCACTAGCCACTAGCAGGCGAGGCAAGCAAGCTGGGTGAGGGAGCTGGGCTATGTACACCCCAATTCCCATCAGGTAATGGTGACTGCATTCCCCACTTCCAGCCTGGCCACGTGGACGTCAGGGACCAAAGTAAGTCTCGGCCACCGGGGGCAGGATGTGCCCATTAGGAGCTGGGCAGGAGTAACGAGAGACACGGCTTACGCGCAGGGCACTGGCACCCCTAGCTTGCAGAATTACAGCGTTTTATGTAAGGTCAGGGGTCATTCTGCAGCCAGCAACTTGCTCGGCCTTGTTGGAAAAGGTTCCCTGTTTGTAAACGCATCCAGATATTTTACAGAGACCTGTTCCGGGCGGGGCTCGCTGTGGCGTTCTGACCCGCAGGCATCGCAAACCGTGTCTTCACGTTTTAAGATTGTAAAAGCGGGCAGGGCTGGGTGGCTCACGCCTGTAATCCCAGCACTCTGGGAGGCCGAGGCGGGAGGATTGTTTGAGCTCAGGAGTTCGAGACCAGCCTGAGCAAGAGCGAGACCCCATCTCTACTAAAAATAGGAAAAGAAATTATACGGACAGCTAAAAACACACACACACACACACACACACATATATATATATATATATAGAAAAAATTAGCCGCGCATGGTGGCGCATTCCTGTAGTCCCAGCTACTCGGGAGGCTGAGGCAGGAGGATCTCTCGAGCCCAGGAGTTTGAGGTTGCTGTGAGCGAGGCTGA
>MPIZ01000006.1:4518342-4529270 GCA_003258685.1 Prolemur simus | reverse complement strand
AAAAAAGATTGTAAAATTGGGGGATACATAATGGGAAATGAGAATGATATTGATCAATGCGATTCCATTTTTCTTAAATATTGAGATAATATTGAAAATGACAGATTAGTATCAATTAGAATTAGGGCACGTACTGAAGTGTATTCCACCCGAATACTCACATCTCTCCCTCTCTCACACACTCATGCTTTGTGATACTCTTGCAAAACTATTTTTTTTAAAGATTGCACTATACCTTCCGGGAATGTTTCAGTACTATTTTTTGAGATACTTCTCTCCTAATCTCATTTTCTTTGAACTGGATTAAATCCTCACCCTCTGCAGGATTAATGTGAATTTTTGGCATGAACAAAACCCCAGATGTCCTTTTCATTTATTTATTGTTTGATAACTACTGAACCCTGCTTTGCTCGTGGCGCTATGAAATCAGCCTACAGCCAGCTCCTCACGCTTCCGTATCTGCCCTCCCGGCCCACGGGAAACTCAGCCACGGAACGGACCTCTTGCGTGTGTCCGATGCCTTTTCTATAAATATCTTGCCACTGACAGTTTCGTGTATCCAATAATGTCAGCCCTGCCTCGGCTCAGAACTCTGGGGACTTATTCCAGACACCCAAAGCAGCTTGCGGAAGGGCTTGTTAGCATCAAAAGGAGCTCGCTCTCTGACAAGAGCCTTCATCACGCCCCAGACTTCACTGCCTACCGTAACCGGCATCTCGCTGAGTGAGAGAGCCACCCTGAGCGGGTGGACTTATTTTGGAGAGCAGTGGTCCTCCGGGATGTGCATCTGTTATTCCATATCCAAGGACCATGGGGTGGGCAGACAGGGAAGGCTGGAACTCCATCACGTCCAGCCAGACTTTGGACTGACAACACAGTGGGCCAGGTGGGCTCTCTAACAGTGGGTCGACATTTCCCTTTTCCAGGGAGCTTTGCAGGACGGTGGTTTGAAAGCTTTCATCACTCACTGAATGGTGGTGATTAGCGTGGGATGAGGGATCAAAAAATGTCTCGAGCCAAAGATTGCCTTCCTTCGCTGACTCGACCCAGATCAGCGATGGAAAATGTGCACTTTGGAATGACACTGAATTGTTAATACCTTTAAAGTAGCTCTTTCCGATATTGCTAGGCTGAGCCAATGCTTTCCAAACAAATGCTGATCCCCATTCAGTGTGTTTACCTGGTGCAATTAAATAGTTTTCATTCAGGGCTGTCCTGGAAGGACGGTGCATCCTTTCCAACATGGATTAAAAGCAAATCAGATTATGGAAATGGCTGAGCTGCCTTTAGAGTCATTGGAGTGGAGGGCTTAGGGTGTGTGCGCAGGTCGGGGGGAGGGGGTTGTTTGCAAGGTGCACGGAGCTTGAATGCTGCATCAGGATTAGGTCTGGCTGACAGACAAACCCTAAAACCACAGTGCTTTGCAGCAGCAGAAGTTTGTTTCTCTCTCATGTCAATGTGAGCCCTACTTGCGTGGTCCAGGGCTGGTAGAGGGGCTTTGTGTCATGAAGTCCTCAACAATCGGGCTTCTCGCATCTTTTTGCTCCTCAGACCCCATCCTCACAGCCCAGGATCGTGACCCCCACACTCCAAGCAGAAAATGGAGCAAGGAAAGAAGAGGAGGAGCCAAAGGCAGACCGCGTAGGTGTTTAGAAGGTTGCTAGTACATAGCAGACATAGTGGGCATACAGAGGAAAGAGCTTCGCATGTGGAGGTACTGGGTAGGAGTGATGTCCTCAGTTTTCAGCTCTGTGACCTTGCGCAGTGCTCAACTTCTGTGAACCTTAGTCTCCTCTTCTGTAACAAGGCAATGGTGATGGTGATGATGATGGTGGTGGTGGTTGTGAGGATGATGGTGATAATGATGGTGATGATGGTGATGCTGGTGGTGATGATGGTGAGGGTGATTATGGTGATGGCGATGATGATTATGGTGATTATGGTGATGGTGATGCTGGTGATGGTGATGATAATAATGAAGAAATGATGACTGTGGCAATAATGGTGATGTGATCATGATGATAATGATGATGTTGGTGATGATGATGATAATGGTGATGGTGATGATAATAATGATGCTGGGTGGAGACGATGTCACCTGCCTCAGAACTCTCACAAGAGACAAATGAGCTACGTTATACAGTTTCTGGAAAACTATAATGTGTCCCATCAATGAGAGTTGTTGTATCAGTGAGCCACTTCTCATGGATGGATGGATGGATGGATTTGTCTATCAAGACAGATATATATGAACATATTCCCACTGGATTTTATAATAAAGTCAGAGATTTAAAAAAAAAAAAGAACACTCTTCAATAAATAACAAGTTTTCTTTTCCCAAAGCTCTCTTCACATGGGGTAGGTTTGGTTGCGATTTCATCACCATGCCCTGATTACTTCTTCCATATGTCCATGGCACCTCGGATGTGAAGTACTCATTTCTCTCTCCTCAGTGCTTGGCTCTGTGTCTGACACCTACAAGGTGCTCCACACAAGTGCTGCACTGAATTAAATCCTGTAATAATGTTAATGAGCCAGATCAAGGTGATAGTTGCGGGGGAGAGCGGATATAGAAGGTGAGGGAAAGAGAGAGAAAACAGTCACGGAAAGGATAAATGAGGTAGAAAAAACTCAGGGAAATAGCCTCAGAGATGAAAAGAGAAGCACAGACAATCACATTGGTTCTCTCCCACCAGCTCACTCGATGCATCCGCAGGTCCCCGATCTGCCCACCTCTCACCACTGGACATTTGCCCTTGACCTGGTCAAAGCAGCAATGATTTCTCCCTGGACAACCAAAATAGCCAGTATCACCATCACCATCACCATCACCATCACCATCATGATTATCATCACCACCCTCTCCATCATTGTCATCATCACCATCACCATCACCATCATCATCACCATCAACATCATCACCACCATCATCACCACCATCATCACCATCACCATCATCATTATCACCATCACTATCATCATCACCATCATCACCATCACCATCATCATCATCATCATCATCACCATCACCATCATCAGCACCATCACCATCATCACCATCAACATCATCACCATCATCATCACCATCACCATCATCATCACCATCAACATCATCACCACCATCATCATCACCATCACCATCATCATCACCATCAACATCATCACCACCATCACCATCATCACCACCATCATCACCATCATTACCATCACCATCATCACCATCATCATTATCATCACCATCATCATTATCACCATCATCACCATCATCATCACCATCACCATCATCATTATCACCATCACCATCACTAGCACCATCACCATCATCACCATCACCATCATCATTATCATCATCATCATCATCATCATCGCCATCACCATCATCACCATCACCATCATTATCATCATCATCATCATCACTATGAGCACCATCACCATTATCGCCACAATCATCATATCATCGCCATCACCATTATCATCACCCCTGTCACCATCAACACCACCATCATCATTAGCCAGTATCTTCCCCACCCGCCCACTTCTGCCTCCACTTCCCCTCTCGCATCATAATCTACGGCAGGGGTCTCACGTTGTTTCCCCGAGAAGTGAGTCCTGGGTGAGGGACTGTGTACTGGGAAGGGAAGGGGCTCAGGCCAGGGTGGCTGGGGGGAGGTTACATGGGAGGAAGAATCGGCCCACGAGGGCTGAGTTATCAAGCTGGCTATACAGAGGGTGAGAGGAGCTTAATCCCAAGGTGATTCTCTAGGATACAACAGAAAATACCCATCGTGGAGTTCTCCTGGCCGAGTGGTGAGGGAGCTGGGGTACTGACACCCCACGCCCATCAGTGACCGGTGGGGGCATGTGACCTGCCTGAACTTCCAGCTTGCTACTCAAAGGGGCAAGGTGGGTTCTGGCCATCAGAGGATGGACCTCCAACAAAGAGGCAAGGCTTGCAGGGGAGGGCAGGTCGCTGCTCACAGAAATGGTTAAGGGATTCCCAGGGGATTTGGGCAGACCACTGACACAGTCTCTTCCATCAGAGCAAAACCTCCAATGGCTTTGATTTGGGGTTCACAATAGAACCCAAAGTCCTAGGAAGAGCAACCAGGTGTCTGGGACCAAGGATGGGAGGAAGAGAGCACATCTGTGGGGCTTCAACAGGTAGTGATTCTGCTGTGCCCCGTCTTTGACTTGGAGGCAGGCAGGTAGGTACAGACCATTCCTGAAATCACTGTCACCAGGTGACTATGCAAAGTCACGTTGGCATCTTTCAGTTAGAAGGACAATCTCTACCCTCAACAGGTGGGTAGTTATTTATTTAATCTCTCTAAACCTTCATTTCTTAAACTGTTAAAGGGAAGACACATCATTTCTTCCTCAACAGAGTCTTGTGAAAGCTTAGTGCATCACCTGGTACTCACTCAGCACTCAGCCTGTGCTGGTTCTTTTTTATTTATTTTATTTTATTTTATTTTTGAGGCAGAGTCCCACTCTGTCACCCTGGTTAGAGTGCCGTGGCGTCAGTCTAGCTCACGGCAACCTCAAACTCCTGGGCTCAAGTGATCCTCCTGCCTCAGCCTCCCAAGTAGCTGGGACTACAGGCATGCACCACCATGCCTGGCTAATTTTTTCTATATATTTTTAGTTGTCCAGATAATTTCTTTCTATTTTTTAGTAGAGACAGCATCTCACTCTTGTTCAGGTTGGTTTCGAACTCCTGAGCTCAAACGATCCACCCTCCTCGGCCTCCCAGAATGCTAGGATTACAGGTGTGAGCCATCGTGCCCAGCCCTGTGCTGGTTCTTGTTTCATTTATTTTTTTCTTTGAGAGATAGGGTCTCACTCTGTCCCCCAGGCTGGAGTGCAGCGGCAGAATCACAGCTCACTGCAGCCTCCAACTCCTGGGCTCAATTGATCCTCCTGCCTCAGCCTCCCGAGTAGCTGGGACTACTGGTGTGCGCCACTACACCTGGAAAATTTTTAATATTTTGTAGAGATGGGATCTTGCTGTGTTGCCCAGGCTGGTCTTGCACTCCTGGACTCAAGCGATCCTCCGGCTTGAGTCCTCCCAAAGTGCTCGGATTACAGGTGTGAGCTATCATGCCCAGTCTGGTTCTTGTTTCTACAGTCAGCCTCATTGCTGTTCCTCCCTGACCCTCTCAGTGATTTGTGCACGGAGGGAGTTGTCAAAACAGTTTTCTCCCGCTTCCTCCTAAGAGGACCATTCACAGGCAAGAATACAACACACCAATCAAGCCGGAGTGTGTCCCCTGCGGGAGACGAAGGCTCCCCGCGCTGTGCACTGAATGGCATGAGACCGACATGAGCTTGTGGGCACGGTTGGGTCCAGCCAAGCACCTGTTCCTCTCCTTGGCTTCTTGGCAGGTAAGGAAGAGGCAGCGAGGTAGTTCCGGAACCATCAACAGCTCCTCGGCGGTAAGAGAAATCACTGCATCATCTCTGACAGCCTGTGAGCTCCTGGGGTGCTTTTCATTAGCTGCTTGCAAACCACGCCGGAAACTTCCCCGCGGCAAACTCGCCCTAACACGTCCATCTGCCTGAGCCTCTGGCTTAGACAGTCCCCTGGCTGCAGCCTGGCTTGGAGGAGACACATGCTCAGGTGCAGAGGGCTCTCCGGCCGGCTCTGGTTCCCTGCTCACCCAACTCCGGTTCCATCAACCAATACCCAGCTTCGGGAGCAAGGAGAGAGAGCAACACAAGCGTGTGTTCAGGTAGGAGGCAGCTGCCGCACACACGACTTCGAACCCATCGTGTGTCAAGATTTAAGGACAAAGGAACGTCACCAAGCAGCACAGCCCCATCAGCCTGGTGACCTTGCAGAGACGCGGTGCTCAGCTGGGATTGCAGAGAGCGATGTGTCGGGAATCGGACCCTCTGCCAACACGGTTCTGCCTGGTCTGCTGTTACATGTTGCCAAGTTCATAGCCTCAGGTGGTGTCCTGCTGGCGTTATGAACTTGCAAAGCGATTTAGCAGGACAGCCAAAGAGAGCTTTCCTTCCGAGCACCGAAACGTTGTCGTCGTTAAGAATTATTAAGTAGCATCCATGAGAAGCGCGCTTCATGGCTGTCAATTTTTCGGTCGTGCTCGTGGCTTCTTTAGAAATTGATCCTTGAAACGTTCTGTGTGAGTTTCCTGTGGCTTCTGTAACAAACGCCCACAGACTAGGGGGTTTGAGACAACAGACACTTATTCGTTCTCAGCTCTGCAGGCCAGAATGCCAAAATCAAGGGGTCTCGGGGCCGCGCTCCCTCCGCAGGCTCCAGGGGAGGCTCCTTCCTGCCTCTCCCAGCTCCTGGGGGCTCCAGGCGTCCCTGGGCTTGTGGCCGCGTCACTCCAGCCTCTGCCTCCGTCTCCACGTGGCTTCTCCTCTGCGTCTGTGTCCCCTCTGCTGTCTCTTAGGGGGACACCTGTCACTGGCTTCAGGGCTCACCCAGTCCAGCATGTCCTCATCTTAACTCTAATTATATCTGCAAAGACCCGATTTCCAAATAAGGTCCCACTCACAGTTTCCGGGTAGATGTGAATTTGAGGGGACGCTCCCTGACCCATGACACCTTCCAGAGCTGCATAATCTCTCTGTTCTAACGAATGCCGTACCTATCTCAGCAGACTCAAACACCAGACGCTTAGTGAGCATCACATCAAATCCGCCATCCTTAAAGGAGAACCGCAGTGAATTAATAAAACAACCCGAATGTTTCTAGTTCAAATACAAACAATGACCTACAAGACCCGCAATGGCCACGTCCCCAGAAGCCAGACATCGACAGCCATCGACAGGCACCGGCGGCCTCTCGGCTGAGACGCTGAGGCAGGAGAGATAGCTTGGTGGCTGCACAGAATTGTCAGAAGGAAGGTCTCCACATTTAGGGGCAGGAACCCTGCAAAGCTTCAAATCCAGACCCCAAATCACAAATACGTTAATAAGACTCTCTTCATTAAGACCTTACTTTTTAGGAGTGTTAAGTTTTTTAAAGTGCTTTCTTATTCAAAGACAGATTGTCTTATAACCCGAAAAAAAAAAATTCACATCCCTTTCTGTTTTCAGTCTGACATGTCACACGGGCTTTCTATTATATAGGATTTTGCTCTATAAATGACAGGTTCTATGGAATAAGAACATCATGATGTGTCCATTAAAAAAAAAATCAACAAATCCTTTTGTCTGAAGAGAGGACAGGGATTTAGTCATCCATTTAGTTCATGCGCTTTGGAGGTTGAAGATAATATTTTAATATATAATATTAGTAAATTCTTCTTTATAGACACACAGTCACCAAATGCAAAATATAAAATATAACTAATGTATATATTGAAAAAATATCAATGAGACAACAGAATGTGCAGTAATTGCCCGAGACATTTCCCTTCCTCTAAACATGCGTATCCCTGAATGCGGCTCTGTGGCCGGCTCAATATCAGCCCCCGGGCACATCGGGTCCCTGGAATCAGTGAATGTCACTTTATTTGGAAAAAAGAGTCTGTGTAGATGTCACTAAGAATATTGAGATGGAGAGATTATCCTGAATTATGTGGGTGGACTTCAAATGCCATCACGTGTCCTTATAAGAAGAAGAGATGGCAGAGGATACACGGATGCACAGGAGGAGCCACGTGGAGATGGAGGCAGAGGCTGGAGTGACGCGGCCACAAGCCCAGGGACGCCTGGAGCCCCCAGGAGCTGGGAGAGGCAGGAAGGAACTGGATACAATTGTACTGGATTGAACCGTGGTCCCCCCAAAAGAGATGTCCATGTTCTGATCCCCAGAACCTGTGACTGGGGACTGATTTGGAAATAGGATCTTTGCAGACGCAATTAGTGAAGGGTCTTGAAATGAGGTCATCCTGGATCTGGGAGGTCCCTAAACCCAATGACAGTGTCCCCCTAAGAGACAGCAGAGGGGACACAGACACAGAGGAGAAGCCACGTGGAGACGGAGGCAGAGCCTGGAGTGACGCGGCCACAAGCCCAGGGACGCCTGCAGCCCCCAGGTGTTCCAAAGAGATGCAAAGACCACCTAGTGCTCATAAAATGATTCCTAATGTAATTATCATGTGTATTATAATGGCGTCTCAACGAATAGAAATTGGGATAAATTGTAGGGGCGTGGAAGGTACCAGTGCCTGGGTACATGGGCTGCAATCTCTGCGGTTAAGCCATGAGCCAGAGCATGGAAACAGAGACACCTTCCCAGGCAGGACACCAGATTCTAATTCATTAGTTTTGCCTTTCTTAAATGTGATTATGAGTCTGCACAATCAGTCAGGCCCTCGGTTTCTCTTCTATGCCTCCCTTTTGGGACCGAGGCCGTGGAATGGTTCTGCAAAGTGTTCAGCTGGGACGAGGAGGAAGGGGAACAGGGGTTGTGTCTAGGGGTGTCCACTGAGGGGCAGGCGGCTCTAGGAGATGCTTCCTCTACAACAGGAGGAACAAGCTGACCCCCAAGCTTCCAAGGGGGAACAGGTGACACATCCAGGGGGCTCCCAGGGACTGAACAGATGCCTGGTCTACAACAGGGGGTCTCCAAGGACTGACGAACTGGAAAAGAGGCAGAAAGGCCACAACATGGAGATATGACCAAGGCCACAAAAGAGGGTTTCCGGAGCACGCGCACAAGCAAGGGGACGGCATCCTCAAGTGACCTTCCCTCATTAACACAGTCAAAATCACACCCACCCGCACCATGACAGTTTACAAATAACCATGGCGACCCCAGAAATTGCCTTACAAGGTTAAAAATGGGGAGGGTTCCCAGTTCCGGGAATTCTGCACCCCGTTCCAAGAAAAAAACATCAATATTTCACCCCCCACTTAACATATTTTTAGGGATTAGTATTAAAAACAGACCCTACCCCTGGGGTCATGCTGTTCCTCATGGCAGCAGTCCACTCTCTACTGTCTTGCAGAGTGCACTGTACTTTCTATAATCTGTCTTTAAACTCAGGGTGTCCTCCACTGGCGGGGGTTGACCGGTTCCTTCTCTGGAATGTTCTGTGCTTTAGTAAACTTGGGCACTTTGCCTGCTTGCATCTGCTTGCTCTGCTCATTTGCTCCATCAATGCGGTACCAGCAACCAGTCTGCAGTACCGGGAACCCAGAATCAGGGAATATGGGGACCTGACACCTTGTCCCCACACCTGACAAAAGGCAGGGACGCATGACAGGAGTGTGCATGCCAGGGGCCCTTTGGCTGGTTCTAAACATGGTCCAGGTGGGCGTCACGCCTGGTTTTGTGCACCTGGAAGTTGAGAGCAGGTAGGAGACTAGTTACCCAGGTTCTGTCTCCAATCTGCCTAGCTCCAGAATTGCCTGTTCATGCTGCAACATGAAAGCATCTTAATCAGGGTGAGTATTTTTGGCAAAGCCTTGGGAATCTGTACAGCCTGGCCATGATGTTATCTCATGGGGTGTATGAGCTGCGCTTCTTGCCTAATTACACAAAACTAACAGCCCAGAAGATGCCGTGGGTGGGCACATCCTTCCAGTGCACCTGGCCTCCAGGTCCGTGGGCTACACATTTCTTGGATGCTATGAAATCTCAGGTAAAAGAGGCCCCATAGAAGCCAGAAATCAGAAGGCCTGATTGTGCCTGGTGCAGCGTGGTCCCGGGTTTCTGAGGGTGACGGTCCACCACGGATGTTCAGAATGTGGCCTCTAGACCTAGACCAGAAGTATCAGCCTCACCTGGGAGCTTGCTAGAAATGCAGAAATTTCAGCCTCTCTCCAAGATCTGCATTTCTGTAAGACCCCCCAGAGAATCGTGTGCACACGAACATCTGAAAAGCCCTGGTCTCTGACATCTTGCGATGTTGCTACAAAAACAACCCATAGAAAAAAAATATGTTGTTCACCACCAAATGCACTCAGGCTCCGTCATATTTTCAAGACTTTCCACCAAAGGTTGCCCATGGGTACCTTGGGATAAAGGAAACATGGCGATGTTTGCATATTTGGGCAACTATCAAATGCCAGGTCAGTGAGGCAGGAAGTTGTTGGAATTTTACCAATTTAGGCGTTTTTCTTGGCAAGCAGTATCTGAACAATGAGGCCCTATGTGGCCCGGCCGCCTGTCTCTAGGGCCTGTGAGTCCAGTACGCTTTGCTTTCTCTCGAGCCTCCTCTCTGTCCCCTGTTGTCGACATGCCTGCCTGACCCTCTCGCGGGAGAATCACAGAAGAAGTATAATTAATCACCCTGCAGGAGAGGGCCGGGCCATAGCCTCAGGGCATACCATGCACTTGGCACACAGTGGGCACTCTGGTGTCCGCTGAATGAATGAAAGGAGTGACGGATGGGTGGGTGGGTGGATTTTGTAAGCCCCCAAAGTCTCCTGAGACGGTGAGGGAGGTACATGCATGAAGGTCAATTATTCCTTACAGATTTCTTCCTCCCAACTGCTCCAAGGAAACTTTCTAGGAATGAGATTTCTGGAAGGAGGTGGGAGTCTGACATGTAATTTGAAACATCACGATGGATAAGGAAGATGTTTTCAGCAAGAAAGAAAAGGAACTTTAGCCAGTCACGGTGGCTCACGCCTGTCATCCTAGCACTCTGGGAGGCCGAAGTGGGAGGATCACTTGAGGCCAGGAGTTCAAGACCAGCCTGGGCAACATAGCAAGACCCCATTTCTACTAAAAATAGAAAAAATGAGCCAGGTGTGGTGGCTCACGTTTGTAATCCCAGCACTTTGGGAGGCTGAGGTGGGAGGATTGCTTGAGGTCAGGAGTTCAAGACCAGCCTGGGCAACATGGCGAAACCCTTTCAATAACATAGTAAGATCCCATCTCTACAAAAAATAGAAAAAGTTAGCTGGGCATGGTGGTACATGCCTGTAGTGCCAGGTAATGAGGAGGCTGAGGCAGGAGGATCACTTGAGCCCAGGAGTTTGAGGTTGCAGTGAGCTAC
>MPIZ01000006.1:4504808-4515850 GCA_003258685.1 Prolemur simus | reverse complement strand
CCTTTTTTTTTTTTTTTGTGCAATGCCTTTTTAATTCCTTATATCTTCTAAGCCTGGTATCTGAGTTGATATCTTCTAAGCTTATATCTTAAAGCACAGAAGATGTAGAGGGGAGACTGTACCACCCAGCAGTGGTGTGAGCTCGGGCAGCCTCTGTGGGGTGTGGTGTAGCCACGCACGGAGCCACGGTGGGGATTACGTGAGTTCACAGGTGGGGTGCGGTGTGTGTGCACAGCAGCTGCCGACGCTTGGCAAGGTGCGTACACGGGGCTGTTGGTACTGATGCTACAACTGATACAGACACTGCTGCAGGTACCACCACTGCAGCAATTAGTACTACTATGACTATTACTATCAGGACTACTATTACTGCCACTAATACTACTATGCGACTACTACAATCATGGCTGCTGCTACAACTACTGCTACCACTACCATTACTACAACTATTACAACTTCCATAACTACCACTACTAGTAGTACTACAACTACTACTGCTGCTACTGCTGCAGCTACAAATACTGTGGTTATTGTTACTATGACTACAACTATCCATTGCTGTGACTACTACAGAAACACTATTGCTATTATAACCATTGCTCCTACAATAACAGCAAATGCTACTACTGTTACAACTACTGTTATTACAACTGCCATGACGACTACTGCTACGGCTGTCAGTACTGTTACCTCTCAGCAGAAGATACAAGAGTCAGATATCAATGATGTAAGAACCTTGGCTGCTACACACGGTTCTGGGTTCCTCATTTCTGGGCATTTTTACGCAGAAGCCAGGTGGCTCTGGCTATGGTCTGAATGTTTGTGTACCCCGCAAAATTCAAGTGTCAAAATCTTCACCTCAATGTGATGGTGTCAGGAGGTGGGGGCTTTGGGAGGGGATGGGGTCCTGAGGGTGGAACCTCATGGATGGGACCAGTGTCCTTATAAAAGGGACCCCAGGGACCTCCCTCGCCCCTTCCACCATGTGAGGACACAGCGAGAAGGCACCATCTATGAACCAGGAAGTGAGTCCCCACCAGACACAGCCTCTGCCACACCGGGATCCTGGACTTCCAGCCTCCAGAGCTGACAGCAATAAATGTCCGTTGTTTATAAGCTACTCAATCTATGGTATTTTGTTCTAGCAGCCTGAACACACCAAGACAGCCCTCCAGCAAGGATTCTGGATAAAATAACTCCTATTCTAGAAGGCAGGTTCCTCCACCTCTAAAACTCTGGGTCGTATGGCTTTCCCAAGAGATTGTGACTGTGGTTTTGAAATTAACTCTTAGCTCTCACACTTAAATACAAGTACGTTTCATTTTCCTCTCCCTGACACTGAATTCCCACCCAGACTCTTCCACACTTACTGACCGTGTGACTTTGTGGGTATCCCTCAAGCACCGTGCCTGGGTTTCCTCACTTAAAAACACCAGCCTGCAGAGTGTCTTCCTTCGAGGGCTCCAGTGGAGATGCAGCAAGTTAAGACATGCGCTGTGCTCCAAGCAGGTAAACTCTTGACATCTCAGCCAACGCGCTTGTCTTTCCTCGTATCGAGTCCCAGTCTCCTTTTCCAATCCGCGATGGTGCACATCCAGCAGAGCGGGCAGACTAAACTGCTCTCGACTCAGCTGGGGCTCAGAATCGAACGGGCTTCAGGCAGCCCCCACGTACAGGACCCCCTCCCGGGTCTGAGTCCTCTGCAGACCCAGGGCAGCACCTCTTAAGGAAGCTGCTTGGCTGAAGCTCTTTTGCAAAGGACTCATGGCCAAGGGCGTTCAGCCTCATTAACATGGCAGAGAATCACCTGTTATATCCCCCAAGGCTGTAGGGCAAAGACACAGTTAAGAATCTTTTTTTCCACTAAATAGCTTGTGGAATACACACTTCTCTCTCTCTCTCTCTCTCTCTCTCTCTCTCTCTCTCTCACACACACACACACACACACACACACACACAAGCCACACTCCCTAGGATGAGATTCACCAAAGCCTTAAGCATGAATGCATTGGAGCTTGTGAATTTGTCCCACCCCAATTTCATTTTCTAAATATTAAATAGGTTCATCCGTAAAGTAAACGAACAATCTTGATTTCCTGAAATTATAAAAGATAAACATTTCAGGAGACTCAAGATTGCCTAATTCTTAAAATATCCCTCCTTAGATAGGTCTCTCTCCCAACCAAACACAAATTTTTTTTTTGTAGCATATGGCAGTGCAGGGGAGTTTGGGAAGTATTTTAATTATTAAAGCAGTCTTCAATTCTAAATTGCAATGTAGAGAGACTCTCTCCCTAATTATAGGGTGCTAATCTGCAGAGGAAAATATCAAACAAATTAAAATCAACTAATTTCGGTTTTGTCCCTCTGAGAGAAATATGCAAATTATTTAGTCATCGTTCGAAAATCCTATTAAAGATATTTTGTTCCTGTTCTGTGGCTTGATAGAGTTGAAGAAAAGGATGCGTTAGCTGTGCCTTGAATTTGGAAGACTTTTAAAAATCATAATCTGTTTTGCTTTCGGTTTTTGACACTATTTGAAGTGTGGATTAAGAATCAGCCCTCTGTACACTTTCCTAACTACTCTGAATGCGGTAATCAACTGTGACAAAAATGGTTTGATTTAGAGGATTAATGCATCCACTGCAGGATTTATTCCTTTACTTACAAAGTCATTTCTCGTCCACCAGCCGGGTTTGCAGGACTGCACCATTACTGAGAGAAATACAGTTAATCGTATCAATTATATTTAGTTATTTTAAGACTATTTTGAAGAAAGAGAGAGTCTACCCGTGATCTCACTGAAAAATTCTTGATAATGATTTTTTTCCCCCTATTCATACTTGGCAAGCCAGTATTGCTGTGTCATTTCTTGTGTCTGAAATAAAATCAATCTAAAGTATTATGGGATCTTACGTCGTCATTTTTGTTTGCCTACAAGTAGTTGTAAAGTTTTCTTTATTTTTGTCTTGTTGTACAGTTCTACCAGAATATGTCTAGCATTGACTCTCTATTAATTTTTCATTGAGAACTCAGCACGCAGCCATTTTTTCTGAAAATTTATTGGGCTTGCAACACTTATCTTCTGCTGCTTCTATAATTGTTGCTTCTATCTCATTCTCCTGGGTAGGAATTCCGACCGCTCACAAGGGAGCTTCGGGGAGTTTTCTCAATGCCTCTAAATTGATCTCTTTTTCCTCCCAGCATTTTAGGCTCGGCATGCTGGAAAACAATTTGTTCCTAGTTGGTTTTCTCCTTCTTCAAAATCTGATTTCTGACAGTGCAAGCTTCCCACATCTGTAGTTTAAACTAAGCAGTTACGTTTTTGTATTTTGTGCAGAACCATTTTTATCTCAGGCGGTTTATTTCTTATGATAGACTATTTCGATTTCCTCTGAATCTCATAGAGCTTATAAATCACACACATATTCTCCATATATCCTATGTCTGTATTCTACATATATGTCCTATGTATGTATTTATTCCATGATTTTTCCAGCCTACCCACATATCCCAACCTTTCCCTGGAGCTGGTTCACTCTCATGGGATCCAGATCCCTGCTGAGACAACTTTCCACACTTCAAGGCTGAGACCTGTGCCCCATACTCCTGCATGTTGCCTCCGGTCCCAATAAAAACGACTTTCGTAAATGGACACAACCCGACATTCTGCTCATTTGACCCATGGCTCCTCAGGACACCCACTTAAATCTTGGCATTAGTCTACGTGGATCCCACGACACAGACGCCTCATCCTTTCCTTCATATCCTCCTCCACCTCGGTTTGCCCATCCTTAGCTGCTGTTATAGTCAGCTGTTGCTGCATAACAAACATCCCCAAACCTTAGCAGCTTAAAACCACACACATGTATCCATATTATCTCGCATTAACTACGGGACAGGAGTCTAAGCACGTTGCCGGCTGAGTTCTCCAGTCCAGGGTCTGAAAAAGATGCCCCCTCCCCCCCTAGGGAATCAGCTCGGACTTACGGCTCAGAGGTCCTTCTGAGCTCATTCTTGTTCTCGGTGGAACTCACTTTCCTGACGTTGTGAGTCTGAGGTCCCCATTTTCTTGCCAGGTTTCACTGTCAGTTCTTAGACGCTGCCCTCAAGTTCTTGCCCTACGTCCCCACCCAATAGTTTTCTCTTGCGAGGTTGTGGTTTCTTTTCCCCTTGAGGCCACCCAGGAAGCATCTGTCTGATGCATTCACCTTCTTTTAAAGGACACCTCGGATTAGGTGAGGCCCACCTGGGAGAAGCCCTCTTTGATAAACCCAAAGTCGGCTGATTAGTGACAAAGTCAAGGAGGGACATCTGTTATCCTCACCTGCCCTGCTCACCCTCCAGGGGAAGGGATTCTACACAGTGTGCACACTTGGGGATGGACATTTCAGGGTGGTATCTGAATCCTGCTTATTCCAACACTTTCCTGGCCAGTCTATGCCTCTGAGATCCTAGCATGTGCCCCCTCCCCAAATGCACCTGAGATCTGACAGGTGTGCCATGGCGTGGGCAAGATGTCCAGACCTCCTGGTGACGCACACTCTGCCTGGCTCGTGAGAGAATGGGCTACACTCCACGCTATGGCAAAACAGCTTCAAGTAATCACATTTTCATGGCATTTGATTTCTCTTTCTCTCTCTCTTTTTTTTTTTAAAGCACATATAAGCCTTTTAAAAAAATCAAAACAGTAGGAATGCTCAAATCATCCCTTAAAAGCCAACGAAAATTGGTGTCAGGTTCAAAAAGCCCACGCCTGCCATCTCCCTCGGGGTTGAGCTTTTGGCAGCATTCCTTGTTCTCTTTCTATTTTTAACCGTCTGCTCGAGTTGGCCCCCTGTCCCCGGAACACTGTCTTCTAATTAGGAGGCCCTTTGTCCTCAATTCTCCTGGGCTGGAAGAGTGATAATCAACTCATTGGGTGGATCGACACATTGCAATCCCAGGGCTTTGCAAACTCTATCTACGTGGCTCAGTGCGGCGTGGCCTCTCTGCCCCGGTCCACACCTGGGGCAGCCTCACCTCAGCTGGGCTCGAACTCAGGGCCAATTCAAGTCCAGCTTTTTCAGAGAGATGTTTAGCTTCTTCCTTCCAGGGACTCCTCACTAAATTACAAACCAGCCTTGCACAGTTTGATTGGAACTCTCTGATTCCTTTCTTTTTTTTTTTTGAGACAGAGTCTCACTCTGTTGCCCAGGCTAAAGTGCCGTGATATCAGCCTAGCTCACAGCAACCTCAAACTCCTGGGCTCAAGCGATCCTCCTGCCTCAGCCTCCCAAGTAGCTGGGACTACAGGCATGCGCCACCATGCCTGTCTAAGTTTTCCTATATATTTTTAGTTGTCTAGTTAATTTCTTTGTATTTTTAGTAGAGACGGGGTCTCGCTCTTGCTCAGGCTGGTCTCGAACTCCTGAGCTCCAACAATCCGCCTGCCTCGGCCTCCCAGAGTGCTGGGATTACAGGTGTGAGCCACCACGCCCTGCCCTAATTCCTTTAATTGTCGTAAAATATCCAAAACATAAACTTCAGCATTTTAAAGGATATGGGTCTACGGTCTTATGTGTATCCACACTGTGGTGTGGTCTTCACCACCACCCAAATCTAGAACTTTTTTATCACCCCAAACTGAAACTCTGTTCCCATTAAAAAACAAGTTCTCATTGTCCCTTTTCTTCTTAATCCCCTGCAGAACAGAATCTTCTCTTTTCCATCCCCATGAATCTGACTGCTCCAGGTTCCTTGTGTGAGTAGGATCACACCGTGCCTGTCCTTTCTGTGGTTGGCTTATTTCACTGAGCGAAATGTCTTCGAGGTTCATCCATGTTATAGCAGGTGTCAGAGCATCCTTCCTTTTTGAGGCTGAGTAAAATCACGTTGCCTGCATAGACCGCATTTTATGCATTCATCTGTCGACAGACGCTTGGGTCTTCTACCTATTGGCTGTTGCAGATAATGCTGCCGTGAACAAGTGCACAAACACCGCTTCAAGACCCTGCTTTCAATTCTTTTGGGTTTATACCCCAAAGAGGAATCGCTGGATCACATCGCAATTCTATTTTTAGTTTTTGGAGGAACTGCCGTACTGTTTTCCACAGCGGCTGTGCCATGTTACCTTCCTGCCCAGCAATGCATCCGGGTTCCAATTTCTCCACATCTTCACCAACACCTGTCATTTTCTTTTCTTTTGTTTTTTTTTTTTTTCCTTTACATACTAGCCACTCTCATAGGGATGCCCTGTTCCTTTGTAGTCTTATTTTTCCTTGTCTAGAACGTTTCTCAGCACTGTTCACACAGCGTAGAATCTGCTCTAATCAGGAATCCACCTTGTCCATCCCCTTCTTTGATGTCCTTGCAGGTAGGTGTTCATCCTCTGCTACCGTACTTCCTGCAGCCGTGACCCGCACCTTCATACAGGATACTGGGCGTCTGTCCCCTCCTGTGTTGAGCAAGGGGGCAGCATTTTGAACAGTGCGTCCTCTGTCAGCTTGGATACCTGCGACCCCCGGAGTCTCACGTTAGCCCGCGGAGGGAGGGAACATTTTCAGGGCTACACGTCAGTGATCCTGCCCTTACTATAGAACCTGGCTTCCCCCGACCAATTTAGGGGAAACAGGCAGATCTTCCATTACTTTGTGTTGACCCCATCTGCCAACCTCATAGAACCCAGGGCTGGGAAGACGAGGCCTGCCAGCTGCAATTTAAAATCCATCAAACCGAACTCTGCAAACACGACTCTCTCCGACCACCCAGCGGAAGGAGGCAGTTGCAGAGACTGTCACCTGGTTATGCAGAAGACAGGAATTACATTGTTTATGCTGTTTGCATGAATCCATTCTGCTTAATTAATTTGAACATCAAAGGCACCGGATGCTCCTTGGCACTTGCAGTTGTGAGGCACGTATGTGACGCAGTCCCCAAACGGAAAAGTCCCCTGCTACTCCCAGAGTATCCTTGTCTTTTTTTCCCCCTGTATTTGTGCTTTCCTTTTTCTATTCTATTTTTTTTGAGATTTATATATATTTTTAATGTTTTAAATGTCAGCATATTACAGGGGCCAGGCATCTACCCAAAAGAACAAAAAACACACACCAAAAAAAAAAAAAAAAAAAGGGCAGAGTAGAAGCAGGTCCAGGTTGCAGAAAATAGGCAAGTGTGAAAATCCGGTTAAGTTGAGTCTCAGGAAGACCCTTTAAATTTATGCTCCTAAGAGGTAAATTCCAGTGTTTTCTCTTGGCTACATAATACTCAGCACGCTTGAGATAGCACTCCCCCAGGTCCTCTGAGGGGCTCCCCAAGCTTTGCAAACCGAATTCTTTGTTTCGGAGAACCATCCATGTCTCTGAAGGCCTCTTTTATCTAATGTCCTTTAAGATTTTCTGCAAAAATGTGTTGCCTCACCAAATTCACACTCAGGGACCTTCAAATGGTGATTGGACACATGGTTTTGTTTGTAAAATGATGTTGGCAGACACAAAATTCATTTCTCTGGAGCTATGTAGCAGCAAAGGGCTGAGGCCTTTGCATACCCCCAGGACAGAACTAGACAGTGAGCAACAAAAGCCTCCATCTTGCTGGAAGTAGCTCCCCCCACACCCCCCATTGAGGGCCACCTTTCTGATGTGGCCACAACAAAGAGACAAGACGATTAGGCAGGTGTCCAGATAATTAGATCCATGCAGAGAAATCGAGTACATAATTGAGGCTGGAAACTCCATTTTGGCTGTTAGCTATTAATCAAAGTAGCCGGTGCTGTTTTTAATTGTGTATATTTAGGCAAACTCCCAAAATGCTCTGTGAGCAGTATAGGGTTTGGAAAGGGAAAAGGTCACTCTTACAAAAAAAAAAAAAATGCAGTTTTAAAGATGTAGAATTATACGTTTTAACCCCCCCAAGCAGCATGCCTGGAATATCGAGTAGGTCTCCAAAGCTTTGACACACGTTTTGACTTTTTCCAGTTCTGACCTGCAGAACTGCGCCGATCTGCTCCAATTCGCTCAGAAAGATTATAATTTCTGATTTTCAAACAGAAATAAAGTAAAAGAGAAACAGACAGAGAGTGGCTTCTACAGTTGAGGACAGAGAAAGGTTTTGCCCCTATCATCATAAAACATTAATACACAGAAATTGAATTTTAAATGCAACTGCAAAGAGGAATTTGATCATTCAAGAGCTGGACGCTTTGACCTGGTAAAATGCCTTCCCGGGGACGGGGTAGAATGACAGGAATCCCCAGCAGAGAACTGCATTGACTTTGCAAAACACACATCATTAAAGATGTTGAACATTATCCGAATTTTCGGCATCTCTTGACAAGAAATTTTTTGTTTTTTCTTTTTATATCTGTTCACCAACAGGACTCTCTTACTAGACTTGATGTTAAAAACATCTAACTTTGCATTTCTGGGATAAATCCAACTAGTTGATGATGTTTTAACCTTTTGTCACAGGACTGGATTCCGTTCGTTAAACGTTTTAAATACATTTTATACACAGGGTTTAATGCATTTGGGGGGAGTTGCTTTGAGGCTGCCCAAGCATCCTGTTCCTCTTCAAAGTTTCGCAGGATGATGGCAGCATCCCATGCTAGGTTTGTGTGGCTGCTTTTGCTATAGTGTTCAATAAGCAATTTCCTATTTTCCTCTTTTCTTTTGCAAACTTTTTTACTTTGTGGCACCACAAAATGCAGCAGGCTGGTCTTGTATATTTCCTGTCCTCCCACTAGACTCAGTCATTTCTCTAAGAAGTCCTGCCTCCTTGTATTGGAGATATCTCTTGAGTTTTTAGCGTTCCTTATTGCATCTTTTATCCCTATCTTTTTAACTTTTAATTTTGAAATTATGGTACAGTCGCAGGAACTTGTAACGATCAAGGTGAGATCTTCTGCAATAGAATTCTTTTTTAAATTTTTTTCCTCAATTCTATTCATCCTTTTTTCACACTAGTACCACTCTACCATGTCTTGTCATCAGCATTTTGTTATAACCTTGAACTTCTTTTATGTATTTATTTAAACATAAAACCTAGTCATTGTATGATCGGGGTCCAGAATTCCATTATGTGATCTCCTTGTGGGTTTTCTTAGGTTGTCTGGGCTTTTTTTGTTTATTGCTATTACTATATTTTTGTTATTATTTTCCCTTCTTTCTCTCAGGGTGATTTGTTTTCTGCATGTTTGTGTTAATTGCTCCTCCAAATGAGTTACTATTTTTTTCTTTTTATTTATTTATTTCTGTATGTTTAATTTCAGAATGTTATGGGGGTACAAACATTTTGGTGACATAAATTGCTTTGGTACCATTTGAGTCAAAGTTGTAAGAGTTCCCATCCCCCAGACAGTGTGCACTGTGCCCGTTAGGTGTGAATTTACCCATCCCCTCCTCCCACTCCCACCTGCTTGATTTCCAATGAATGTTATTTCCATATGTGCACATGAGTGTTGATCTGTTAATACCAATTTGATGGTGAGTCCATGTGGTGCTTGTTTCTCCATTCTTGTGATACTTCACTTAGTAGAATGGGCTCCAGCTCCACCCAGGATAATACAGGCGTTATTAGTTCTACTTTATTTCATTCTAGTTTTTTTTTTTTTTTTTGAGACAGAGTCTCGCTTTGTTGCCCAGGCTAGAGTGAGTGCTGTGGCGTCAGCCTAGCTCACAGCAACCTCACACTCCTGGGCTCAAGGGATCCTCCTGCCTCAGCCTCCCGAGTAGCTGGGACTACAGGCATGCGCCACTAAGCCTGGCTGATTTTTTCTATATATATTTTTAGCTGTCCAGATCATTTCTTTCTATTTTTAGTACAGACAGGGTCTCACTCTTGCTCAGGCTGGTCTCGAACTCCTGACCTCGAGCGATCCTCCCGCCTCGGCCTCCCAGAGTGCTGGGATTACGGGTGTGAGCCACCACACCCGGCCTCCATTCTAGTTTTAGTTGTGGGGATTCCTAACGTTGAGATGAAGTCAGGTTTCTCAGGAACACCTGGGGGCACACTCATGCTTGGCTTAAATATTTTCAGATGACAAAAAGTGTGTGTGTGTGCATGTGTGCGTGTGTGTGTGTGTGCGCGTGATTTCGTGTGGCTTTCTTTGGCGGCAGGTGTAGCGGTGAAGTGTGGCTATTTCCCGTTCATTTTTACATGGAGGCTTTGGTTCTCGTCTCACTGGGGGAGGGTCCCCTATTGGACACTGAAAAACTGAAACCACTTTCGGCCGGTTTTCTAACATCCTCATGGCAAAACCCCAAGCGGGTGCTGCGATAACCCTTCGGCATCTTCCTTGACATCCTGCCAGCTCCATGCCATTAGAGGATGCCGCTTCATTTACTAAGGATTTATAGCTGATTCAGCAGCGTCCGGCAAAGGGCCCTCCCCAGGGTTCTTTCTGGGAG
This sequence comes from Prolemur simus, assembly GCA_003258685.1. NCBI lineage: Eukaryota > Metazoa > Chordata > Mammalia > Primates > Lemuridae > Prolemur > Prolemur simus. The sequence continues at coordinate 4,505,465 of MPIZ01000006.1, read as the reverse complement.
CACACGTTTGTGCCAAATTATTGTCTGGGTTTCTCACTCTTCCTTCTCGCTGAGCACAGAACTCACGTCCCAGGCCTTTGCCCCTGAAATAAGCGCACGGTTCTCCTGAGACCTTCCACGGTGGTTTGCAATTGCTTTATGGCTGCTACGGACGAGTGCAGAAGAGAGGGGAACATGTACCTGCCGCCGTCTGTCACTGTCCGTGTTTCCAATCATGCCCTGTAGGAAAACAGTGACTGGATGGCAGCACTTAAAACAGTGCACTGGCTGCAGCTCCATCCAGGGTAACACAAGAGGTGCTAGATCACCATTGTTTTCTGTGGCCGAGTAGAACTCCATGGTGTACACAGACCACATTTTATTAATCCACTCATGCATTGATGGGCACTTGGGTTGTTCCCACATCTTTGCGATTGTGAATTGTGCTGCTGTAAACATTCGAGTGCAGGTGTCTTTTTTATAGAATGTCTTTGTTTCCGTTGGGTAGATGCCCAGTAGTGGGATTGCTGGATGCAATGGTAGCAAAGCACCCCCCTAATATTCTGGAAAAGAAAAGAAGAGAAAAGGGTGCACTGGATCCTTCTCTATTCTAAAGGAAATGTGCCCCAGGACATCTCTGGGGGATGGGGAATTCAGGGACACAGGTGGCCGCCAGGC
>MPIZ01000006.1:4465833-4502645 GCA_003258685.1 Prolemur simus | reverse complement strand
CCCTTGCTGAGGAGCGAGAGAAAGTCACCGTCAACTGTTAGGGCCGCGGAGGAGGCCTGGCAGGAGCAAGGTCCGATTGCTGTGTGCCCGGTCCCCACCTGCACGCACAGGTTGCGTCACCGATGTGCAGGGCGTGGCCAGGCAATTGGAGGGAGATGCCACAGCTGCTGGGGACAGTTCAAGGAAGAAGCCGAAAAGCCAGATCGAATGTCTGCATGATTGTGCATGAAAGGAAGATCATACGATGAACCCCCAAGTCTTGCATCTGTGCACACAACTCCCCCGTCTCCAGGTACCATCCAGCCGGGCACCCGAGACCCTTCACGTCGACCCACGGGGAGACATTTGCTGTCTCCCCCCTGCTGTGGCTCTGCCTGGTGTCCGCCCTGCCTCAGTGGCCCCAGATAGATTTCATATCCCTCCCTTTTTCCATTTCTTGAACACACACACGTATCTACAAGACGCGGTTTCTCAGAGCTTCTACAGGGTGTGCACAGGATGGAGAAGCCGCGGCTACATCTGACCGACACGCGGCACCTCCTCCCCGAGAGCCCCAGGCAGGGCCACCTACTGAGCTCCGATGTCCGAGTCCGGGAAAGGGAGAAAGAAGCTTCCACACGGGCCGTCGCAGGACAGGAGGGAGGTCACAAAAAGCAGCCTTCTAGATGCCCCACGCACATCCAGACTCAGCCTGTGTTCGCCATCACCAAAGAAATTGCACCTGTTCTGTCTCAACTGATGCAAGGCATTGAGCCAGCCAGAGCACCATGCTTACAACACAGGAGGTGGGTCTGTACCTGTGGACAGGTGCATTCTTTGGGTGAGAAACAAACAGGCAGAAGATCGTGTTTGTGCAGCCCGGGGGAAGTGAGTCCCACCGCCCTCCACGTCGGCTACAGAGGGGAGGGATCCCCCGTCCGTACTTGCTATTGATACTGCTATTGACACTCATTATTTACCCAAACGAGTTGAAAACACGTCCACGCCGAAACCCACACGTGGATGCCTACGGCAGCTTTTTTCATAATCACCCCAAGTTCGAGGCAACCACGACGGCCTTCAGCAGGCGAATGGATACATGAACCCTGGCCCTTGCAGAGAATGGAATATTCCTCGGTGCAAAGCAGAAATGAGCTGCCAAGCCGTGAAAAGACGCAAGGAAACTTAAACACATATTGCTAAGAAGCCAGTCTGGCGAGGCTACAGACTGTATGATTTCACTGCAAAAAGCAAAATTATGCAGCCGGTGAAAAGACCAGTGGTTGCCATGGTTCGTCAAAGGAAGGAGGGAGAAGTCGGCAGAGAAAAGAGAGTTTTCAGGGCAGTGGAACTAGCCTGTGTGATACTCTAGTGACAGATACATGATATTGTACCTGTGCGAGCTGCACAGAGCTTGCAAAACCAGGAGCAAAGCTCACCGTTAACTACTGCTCTGGTTAGTAACACTGTGTCAGTGCTGGCTCTCCCGTTGCAACAATGTAGCACAGGCATGCGCCATGCTCCTAATAACGGAACCTGTCATTGAGGGAGACACCTGTCTGGGAGCTCCGTGTATTTCCTGCTCCAATATTCCGTAGCCTAAACTGCTCTAAACACAGAGACTTTGCCAACTTCCTCTGCATTCTGAGGGATCCCCGAAGGGTCCCAGACCGAGGTCTCGGAAGCTCGTGACGCCCAGAGACTGTTTCTCATGATGTGTGGTTGGATTATGATGAATCATCCCTGGGGTGCCGGGGTGAGCATGCTAGCGCTGCCGGCCACGCTGTGCACATTGCAGGATGCTCAAGGATGGATCCGTGGACAGAGAGGCCGTGCCCTCTCTCCTGCCCTGCCCCGGACGCTGCCACCTGTCATCCATGAAGGTGCAATCTCCAAGCACCCTCATGTCCTCTCCTGTCCCCGGAGTCTCCAAGGGGGGCCCCAAAAAGCCAGAACAGCTGCTGCAGAGGGGCCTCTCCGGGGTGTTAGAGGAGACAGCTGGTCAGTCATTCGCTCAGCAAACATTCACGGGCACCGAGTACTAGCAAACAGTCTCTGCTCGGCCAAACTGCAGTCAGGCCCTTGGAGCTTGTCCTGGGTGCAACTGTGCACTTCCTTGTAAAACCCACTTTTAGCCAGAACGCTGCGGAGTCCGTTTAGCCAGAAGCCCCCAGCCCCAGTATCTGCTCACCCTCCATATCTGGTCAGGTTTCTCAACCTCCACCATCTCCCCGGGGCCGTCTGGTCACCCCGGCTGCCTCCGGCAGACATGCCATTAAGTCGGTTCAGCCGGATGCCCCCAGGACCCAATGTGTCCTCTTAGTAATTTTCCATCCTCTGATCCCCATCTGGTCCTTGGCCATAAATTCCCAGTTGCCCTGTTGTGTTCGGAGCTGAGCCCAATCTCCGTCCCCGAGTCTAAGCCCCGGTGCAGTGGTCCCCGGAGCTATCGCGATGGATGGTCCTGCATAGTGTCTTCATTATCACGCTTTCACAAGCACCACTGGGCAATTTTTTTATCTAACGCTCTATACCTGTGATCCCCAGCCCCTGGGCTGTGTACTGGTGCCGGTCGGTGGCTTGTTAGGAACTGGGTCTCAGAGTAAGAGGTAAGTGGTCGGTGAGCAGGTGACACTTCTTCTGTATTTGCAGCGGCTCCCCGTCACTCACATCACCGCCTGAGCTCCACCTCCGGTCAGATCACTGGCGGCATTAGATTCTCAGAGGAGCGCGACTCCTACTGCAAACTGTGCATGTGAGGGATCATCCCCAAACCATCCCAGTCCCTGGAAAAACTGACTTCCATGAAACCGGTCTCTGGTGCCAAAAAGGTTGGGGAAAACTGCTCTACACCAGGTGCTGCTGTAGGTGCCAAGAATACGGCTGGGGGACTCCCTCCCCTCCTGTAGTCGACGCACAGAGTGGCAGGACTTCACGTCCCCCAGGCTGCACAAACACCACCTTCTCCCTGCTTCTTTGTCACCCAAAGGATGCACCTGCGCACACAGAGACCTGGGCTGGTTCATCCTCACGGCAGAGAACAGCACCTGCCCACCCTCACCTGGAGTTAGAAAGTGCCTGTCAGCCCGACGAGGTTAGGCAAACCCATACCAGGACCTCTGCCCCCAAGACGGCCTGAGGACACCCCACCCTGAGTCCCGCGGGCCCGTGGGATGCTGGGCGGGAAGAAGGAACTACCTCGGGGCAGCTGAGCTCCACGGGGTTGGATGGAGCGGCCGTTGGGGACGGCAGGTGGACAGGAGCAGGTGGCTTAATTCTGGTTCCTCTGTGGCTGTCTGTCCTCTCCTCTCACACACGCTTCACTCCCCTGGTCTGGCTGTTTCTCCACACTCTGCTTTCTGTCCCTGTCTGTTCCACATTAAATAATAGCAACAACAGCAATAATAATAATGATTATGTAAAGCACCCAGCAGCCCCCCAGCACATCCCCAGGCCGGGACCAACGCCCTTCCCTTCTCGGGCTCTCGCTGTCTCTCTGTTGCAGGCAGAGGGACTGGGATTGCGTTTTCATTATTCTTCACAGCTGCTGAATTGGGGACGACCCCTGCCCATCTCAGACGGGCTGCCTTGAGTCCAACCTACCAGCTTCAGTCGTTGCCACTTCACGGCCGGACCCCTCAGCCCACATGTCCTGGCTCCCACAGTAAGGTGCACCCCAAGTTCCTAAAGGTATTCAGAGGCTCCTGGGATGAATAGACCGATCCTCCCAGGATGACAACAGGTTGGCATCAGCATGTGTTCACTGAACATCGCACGAGGCCCTCCCTGCTTCCTTTAAAACAATGCCAAGTCGGATATGTCACTTGGAGCCAGGGTCCCCAGCCTTTTTGGCACCAGGGAACGGTTTCATAGAAGACAATTTTCCTACGGACCGAGGGTAGGCGGGAGGCGGAGCTCAGGTGTTGATGTGAGCGATGGGGAGCGGCTGTAAATACAGATGAAGCTTCGCTCTCACGCCGGCCGTTCACCTCCTGCTGTGTGGCCGCTTCCTAAATTTCGTGGAAGACAATTTTCCCACGGACTGGGGTGGGACAGCTGGTGCCAGAGCTCCACGACCCAGTCCATAACAGGCTGCGGACCGGTACCAGTCTGCAGCCCGGGGGGGTTGGGGACCGCAGCCTTGGAGTCCATGCTTAGAGACAACCACCCGCAGCAAACACCACGCGTACAACATCTTTACTGACTTTAGCCACACACTGCTTTTATGAGAAATCTGAAATTGTTTTTTCCTGCTACATTTAGAAGTCTTGATAAGAAAAGTCCTTGTGCACTCACCATTAAATTAGAATGAATCGATCAACACTGATGTGCACATATGGAAATAACATTCATTGGAAATCAAGCAGGTGGGCGGGACAGGTGGGGACGGGTAAATTCACACCTAACGGGTACAATGCTCACTGTCTGGGGGATGGGCACACTTATAACTTTGACTCAAATAGCACAAAAGCAATTGATGCAACCACAATGTTTGTACCCCTGTAATATTCTGAAATAAAGATATATATATATATATATATAATAAATTACAGCATTAAAAAAGCATTCTTGACTGTGTAAGAGGAGTAAAATCTGTGCCGTCTTAGAAGCTGGCTCTAGGATACTCCTAGGCATGGAACTGTGTTTGAGAAAATCCCTTTCTGAGTCTGGGGGTGGGTGACGGGTCCCGAGGGCCTGGCTCTGGTACAACCAAAGCAGCAGGTGCAGCCACTTCTCAGAACAGAGAAAAACAAGAAAGTTCCATCTCGTTCCTGAGAAGAGACAGGAAGCCTGTGAACCATTCTTTTTTGTGTTTGTTTGTTTTGTTTTTTTGATACAGGGTGACACGCTGGGAATGCCCTTTGGGGAGACGGCAGAAGATGGGGGTATACAATTATTGTTTGCTAATTACAATTTTAAAAAACAAAAGCAAAGGTATACATGCGATAAAGATGCCTTCTTTAGGAAAAAAGGAAGCACGGGAAACATTCCCGTGGAAGTATCTGTGCCCGTGTGTGCTACCCTCATCCTGCCATGTTTACTACACGCTCTGCAGGCGTGTGGCTTGGCGTCTGGGTTCCTACGTCCTGCCTGTTTCCACGTGTTTGCTGCTTCTTTTGCAGACCTCAGGAAGGCGTGGACTCTCTCTCGTGGCTCAACAGGACATAAAAAATGATTGTCACCAAGGAAGCCCCAGTCACGGGGAAGAACTGCCCCCTGGGTAAGCAAAGAAAACTTGGGAGGGGCTTCGCACTGTCCCGGAATGTGGATCTGGAGTTTTGGGGAATGTTCCAGAGCTTCAAAGCCAGCAAGATCCCAGCGGCCATCTGAGTGTAGACTCCCACATGTTCTCTAGCAAATTTTTGGAGACACCTGCCTGTTTCTCCTTCCGTCTCATTCCATCTCTGCCCCCTGCTTTCCCTTCAACAAGCAAAAAAAAAAAAAACACACTACCCAAATTGAGGTATGAAATGCAGACATTTTTTAAAATCAAAGACGTACACATTTTTTTTAAAAAAAACACTGAAATGCTGGAGCACGTGTCAGCTCCCCTGGCCTCCCCAAATGAGGAGACGCCAGAGGTATGAAAAGTCGGGCGGATGTGAATCGCGCACACACACAAGCACGTGGACAACGTGGCTGTCTCGTTCACACTGCAGCCTCAACGCGAGTCCGAGGACCTGGGTTGACGTGGATTTGAGCTCTGACACGTTGCCACGTTTCGTCTGCCTGCAGATGACAATGGCATCTTGCCGAGCCGACAGATGAGAGGGACAGGGGATCCCTGCGAGATCCTAAGAGCCCAGTAATTACCGCGAGGGAAGAGAGAGCTGTTGCAGGAATGGGGAGACCGGAGACAGCGTGCATCGCAGTGAAAACCCCCCAAATAATGGTTTGCACCCTGTCTTGCCAGCGGGGTTCTCTTCCTGCATGGGGTTGTAGGATAATTATAAATAATCACCAGTCTCCACCCTCTGCCCTCAATAAATCTATGGCTTTGACGGACGCCCAAGGAACAGAAAGACGTGGAAGTATGTGTCCGTCTACGAATAGGACAAAGTAAGATTTCAGCGCGAAGAGACCTATGGTGGAAAGGTCTCTCTCAGACCCTTTTAATAAAACTCGACTTTGTTCAATTAATTACTATATTGATCCAGCTCAAGGATGCAAGGGTTAAGATAAAAACAGTTTGCTAAGATTTGAGAAGAAAACGGTAGAAGAAATTTGGCCACAGACCATACAGAGTGAAAACGGGAATTCAGAGGAGAAATTCGCATTCTTGCGGTGAAAAACTGACTATGCAGACATCACCTTGAATGTGCAGCTTGCAGTTGGGAGGAAGCCGGTCGCTGAGAAGGTCCCGGATGCCTGAAGACAGAGCTAAATTTTGCATCCGTGTTTCAGCTTACCCACGCAGGGTGAAATCAAACCATCCGTGATGCTGAGAGGAGGTTGGGAGGAAAGACGTTTGTGTGTAGACAGAACGCACTTTTGTGCAATGGGAGAGGCTCAGAGAAAGAAGCAAGTTGAGTAGGATGTGCGTCGCATGCTTGAGGCTGCAGGGCAGGACATGAGATGTGACAGAGAAAGATTATATAGGACTGTCCTGTCCGCTCTGCCCCTCCCTGCCCCAAGCCCCCTGCCTGCAGGGACGATATTATTAATACAATCCCAAATTTCTCAGCCATAATTTTCACAATAGGAAGGCAGGAATGAGTGGCTGGGTAAAGGGAAAACGAGGCGCGTTACATTGTGTACATGATCCAGGAACTTTGTGCATTTATTTCTGGTCTCACTCCGGCTTTCCTTGGCTGCTAGGCAGTGTCAGAAATATTTAATAGCTCTGTCTTCCCAAAAGGAAAGCAAAAAAAGGGACAGTGAGTCGGCCTCCACGGTCCTCAGGTGTAGCTCAGAGTTGAGCTGTCCTCCCTCTAAATGCCTAACTGTCAGGACGGCTGGGGAATTCAAACCGATTTTCAATCCTTCCCGCTTGGGGGAAGGAAAGAGCCATCCCCAAAAGTCACCCTGACAACCGGCACAAACGCTTCACATTGGACAACTGAGATCCAAACCCTTGGGGGGCATCTTGTTCCCTGGTAAATAGAGTTTAACCTGCTGCATCAAACCCGGGGTCTCGGTTTACCCGGCTGCTCATACAGATTTAGTGTGGTTTTCAGCCGGGTCAACGCAGCGCCTCGGACCAGACAATGACAGGGACGACAGCCAGCCCCGGGAAGAGCCTCGAAGGGGCCGGCGCTCAACAAGCAGGATTCAGGTGGCAGAAAGAAGGGTCCTGCGTTTGCTTGCTTGTCCGTGTTACGGGTTCCAGGGCTCAGACGTGGGGGACGTTGATGAATCACCAAAGTTATCTCCTTCACTTCGCTCAGAGAAAGCCGCCAGAGTCCTTATCTGAAAAAGACACCAGCGCCATCTGCTAACTGTTACTACGTTCCATTTAGCACCCGAGACTTTTGCTTCGGTCCAAAATCTTCCGCAAGATCCGATAATCCATTGGCTGTCAGTCTTAGTTCTCTTACAGATTTTTGTTGGTATCCTTCGTTTTTACGGGAAAGCTATGAGGCTGTGCTTAGACATTCTCGGGCCCATACCATTTTAAAGCAGAATTTTCCATCTCTCTCGCTGGGTTCCTTCGGCACCTTATCGGGGGCAGCAGAAATGCTTTCTAAAGATTATTAACGAGGTCAGGTTTGAACACTGTCAGGATGGCGGGTATTTAGGGACATTTTTAAGAACAGAGCTGAGACTCATAAACGTTCAGTTATTTGCCCAAATGCCACGCGGTTCGTAAGAGGGTCTCTGCTAGCGGTTTACAGACCACAGGCGTCTGGGAGCCACAGCATCGGTGAGGGATGAATTGGGCAGAGGCTCCGGAGTCTGCCTGACGCTTGCGAGGGCTGCCGTGGCCAGCAGTTCTAGCCCGGGGCTGTTCCGCTTAGTGCGTCCTAAGAACGGAATTACCGTCTGCAAAGCAGACAATGAAATCTGTCTCGCGGATTAAATCACTTCTCTGGACACAGACGGGCATGCTTAGGTTTTTCACGGAACTGGGCAAATTAATCCTCCCAGACATTTCCTGGAATCGGGCATGCGAGCTCAGCGGGTATTTCTGTGGCCTTCGTTTCTTGTTTCTTTTCTCTCCCCTGCGGCTCTGTGTTTGTAAATTTTACTTGTCCTTTTAAACTTCTCATAGGAAAAAAAGAATCATAATTTATTCATAAAGAAAAAAATTCTTTTCACCTTGCCTACTCACAATTTTTTATTATTTTTATTTTTTTCTTGAGACAGAATCTTGCTCTGTCACCCAGCTAGAGTGCAGTGGCGTCATTGTAGCTCACAGCAGCCTCCAACTCCTGGGCTCAAGCGATCCTCCTGCCTCAGCCTCCCGAGTAGCTGGGACTGCAGGTGTGTGCCACCATGCCCGGCTAATTTTTCTTATTTTAGTAGAGATGGGGTCTCGCTCTTACTCAGGCTGGTCTCAAACTGCTGACCTCAAGCAATCCTCCTGCCTCGGCCTCCCAGGTTCCGGGATTACAGGCGTGAGCCACCGTGCCCGGCCCCACTCACAATTTTAAAGCGTGATAAAGAAGTGCAGCTTTGAGGGTGGAAACATGACAAAGTATTCACTCTGTCTTGCAGAACTCCACTGAACTTCCATAGGGATTCTGCCTTCTCCACCACTGCAGGGCAGGACCATGATGAACATATCGGGGCTCAGAAAACAGTGCTCCTAAATGAAGTCCTCAAAAGCAAAAGTGTCTCTTTCTTTCCTTCTCCTGCCCTCCTGTCTCTGTCCCATCCTCCCCCGAGGTAGCCATGGAAACTAGAATCCCTCTTCCCCAGGGCAGGTCATAGAAACCAGAACCCCCTTTCCCCAAAGCCAGCCGTAAACCCTAAAAACATGACTCTAAATTCCTCCCTGCCTTAAAAATTGTGCAAAACTGGCCATAAGGAAATTCTCTGACTGCCTAGTCTGACTGTAGATCATGAGACCCCCACTCCAGAGAGGGTCCCGCCCCACACCCAGGAGGAAGGAGGCTGCTCAGAGAGGCCAAGATGAGTCTGGACAGACAGGCCTTGCTGGGTTCCCCACTCGGTCCGTCAGCGTCAGATCAGGCCCTTTTGTCCCATCGTATTTCTACACGGCTGCCCACGCTGTGTTGAACCTGAGCACAAACATGGACAGTTTCCCCTGTGTCTTTGGATCTTCGTTCTGAAGGCTCCTGTGGGCACACGTTGAATAAGTGTGTGTGCCTTTTTTCTTCCTAATTTGCTTGTCAGTGATTTTCAGCAAACCTTCAGAGGTCGAAGGGGGAGTCTTCCCTTGGTTCCTACAAACAGAGTAGATTTCCACAGTTCAGCTTCTCCTGAGGGCTCGGCATTTGAAACACAACGTGGCAGAGGCAGTCGGCATGAACACACCTGAAACACGGTATCGTAAGGGCAGGTTTCCAGGCTCACGGCTAAGACCAGGCTCCGGCAACAAAACACAACACTGTAACACTAACAGAAACATCTCCGAGACATTTAGAAACAGCAATTGACGTATCAGCGGACCAGGAGGGAAAAACAAAACTAAAGGTGTTCCGAGCCTTCTGGGTAGATTAGAGTCGGCTGTTCTGACCTTTCTGGGATGGCTGAGTTTTCATTATTCTGAACGGGAACAGCAGCCTCAGGACACTCGATCCTGCTACCAATTTGTTTAGGACTGAGCCTTTTTTTTTTTTTTTTTTTTTTAACTCTCCAGGAAAGATCCATCGCTCTAAGAATAAGACCAGGATGTGTCCTGGATGTAAACAGGAATTTATGGTTTTCATGTCGAGTAGAACTTTTGGTTTAAAATCAACATCTCATTTCTATGAAAAGGACTGCAAGTGCATCGCACGGTGAAGTGTGTCACTGTATTTCCTATATGTTGGGACCGATGGCTTCGCAGCTGGTCTCCCGGCTGTTCTGTCTTCCCACGTGGGCTTCGCTACTTTCTACATCACGTTTTTCCTGTTTCACCTGCTCCTCTTGGCCCCGTGCCAGAGCCCCGCCTCAGTTTCCCCACAGAACTGTAGGACTTCGTAAGCCCCTCCTTTGCAAGGCCATGATCCCACTGGACCACGTGGCTTTAGCGTTGCTTTCTAACGTTTCTATTTCTGTGAACGCAGTAGTCTTTGACACTTGTGTCTTGATGAATTATAAAAATGCCTCCGCTAGCCTCTCCGGTCTACGAAATTCCAAGTTTTGGCCAGCAGCTGTTCATATGAACAGGAATAGAGGGCAAGAAATAGAAGTTCTTCATGTCAGGGTCTCAGAAGCCTGCAGGGGCATTATAGTCATCAATGGTCGCCCTAGAGATGGTGCTGGGTGTGGCCATGTGGATTTATTCTCAGTAGAGACAGAGCCACTGTGTGTGCAGATGAAGGTCGCTTAGCCTGGGCAAAACTGCAGTCAGCTGCTCCATCCAACGGCATTCAAAACAAACGAGCAACAAAAACTCCGCTATTCTGTGTAGTCACGAATCCCAACTCCTATCAGATCACACTTAAAGTTTTTAACACGGAAAAAAGCTACAGAGAAAACCAATACATATGTTTAAATCCTTAATTAAGTCACAGAATTTGAAGAAAACACCAAGGTGTACTCATTAACTTGGTCAGTCCATTCTTTGACCCCCCAAAAACCATACTGAACCCCTGCCATGTGACTGACACTACAGTAGACAAACAAGGGACTCAGCACGCCCCCCCGCGCTGGAGAAGTTCCCAGTTCTGAGAGGATCGTACGATCTGTTCCCCACTTTCAAAGAAACGGGGTTTCGATCATCTCAGACAGTCAGTCCACACAGCTGTTCAGATTCCCAGCATTTCACAAACTGCCGAAATCGTTACGGTTCTACGTCCTAGCGCTGGCGGTTGTCCAAAATACGAAATGCATATCCTCAGGGAGTGTGACTTTGACAAGGGAATGCCATAACAGTTTAAAATGGCCAATGACATCAGTGACTTATTCTTTCTGGTGATGACGTATTTTGTGATGTGTGACATCACATCACATTAAAGGGATCATGCCACCCCACTTCCATGCCAGTTGTCGCATGATAAGGATTTTTGTTTTGGGGGGGGTTCCTCTTTTCTGTGGAATTTTCTGTGCAAATTTTATAATTATTTACGAAATATAGGTATGGGTTTAGCATGATAAGGTTTTGTTTCAAATGCGTTGAGTAGCAAATGTGCTGCTGCTAGGACTAAACTTTATTCTATTTTCTTTTGCTCTCTTCAGAAGGTTTCTCTCTTTTATATAGTCTTTGTGGTACTTTGTGCTGTTCATTCATTACAAGACACAAAATAACATATATATTATCCTATAGCAGGAATATATCTACAAATTAAAACCCTCAGGAAGAAAAGTAAATCTTCTGAATGAATGCAGAGACCTCCACACTTTTCCATAGAGTCCGTACTAAGTTACACTCCCACCAACAGTGGATGCGCTCTTGAATCTTAACTATAGGTGTTAGTCTGCTCGGGAAGTTGGCTTCAGAACTCAAGATGGGCAGAAGTGTTGATCAATTAATACCAATTTGATGGTAACTCAGTGGGGCAAAGGCAACGTATGTAACCTAAACATTTGTATCCCTGTAATATTCTGAAATTAAAAAATAAATTAATTAAAAAATAAGATAAAAGTGTAACAGAAAAGAAGGGTGCAGAGGTCAATCCACATTTCTTTGTTTGTTTGTTTTTCTATAAAATACCCATCCACTCTTTCTCATAATGGAATTCAGAAGCAAAGGGTCTACGTTGGCATCCCCAAAACTCTTCTCTCTTTTTTAAAAGTCACGCTTGTTTTCCACCTGCCTTCCCACCGTCCTTATTTCCATCAGAAACAATCGATGTGGAAACGTCTTCCGTCCTGCATAGCTCCCCGGAGACCCGTGAAAACCTGCAGCTGACATTTCCGGTGTCACTCCGGGTTCTGAGGGCGGGAGTCGGTGGGGAAACGATTCCTTCCAAGGACAGCGAGCTACAACCTTGGGAAGGGGACCATTGAGTCCCAGGCAGCGGGCGTGCACCGTCATCCGTGAGGGGTGAATCACATTCCGTGGCCAAAATAACTTCTGTTCTGCAGGGACATCTAGCTTTGTCCAAGGCATTAAGACAACTTCCTGGAGTTGTCTTCTCTCAATTTTTTTCTCTCTCAATCCCTGTTTCGGGACGACCCACGGATTCCGGTTACATTACACAGAAAGCCACAAAGCGATGTGGAAACGAAAGTCTCTGTTCAACACCACATGCGCCAGCAGAGCTTCCCGTCTGCGTCTGGAGGGAAGATAGTTTGGCAAGAACGCAGAGACCAGCACGGCTGGCTGGACGCTGGTTTGGGTTGGTTTGGAAAAAATCAAAAGATAGTCACATTTTTTGCCTTCTTGAAGGTGGCAGTGACTCACCTGGAACAAAGTCTTTTGCTTTTCTTTTTTCTTTTTATTTCAGAGTATTGCCAGGGTACAAATGCTTTGGTTACATAAATTGCCTTTGCACCACCTGAGTCAGAGCTACAAGCGTGTCCATCCCCCGGACAGTGCGCACCGCACCCATTAGGGTAAATCCCCAGGAGTGGGATTGCTGGATCCAATGGTAGTTCTACTTTTAGTTATTTGAGGTGTCTCCATACTGTTTTTCATAGAGGTTGCACTAGTTTGCAGTCCCACCAGCAGTGTGTGAGTGTTCCTGTCTCTCTGCATACACGCCAGCATTTGTTGTTTTGGGACTTTTTGATAAAAGCAACAAACTCTTTCAGGAAAATTTATAGGGTGGGCAGGCAGAATGGGACCTCCCTTCTCCATGGGCAGAGACACACACAGCTCAGGATGTCCTACAGGCTCTGAGTTAGGGAACACGGGGTCCCCGTGGGCTGAGGTATACAGCAGGACACAGGTTAAAGTGGTTGGCATGTTGCCTCCCCTTTGAAGACAAGACAAGAGCTTCTTGTCCTTCCTCAATGAACAGAGTCCTCAAACACACACCACCCTGAGTATTACTGTAATTAGCTTCCGGTCTTCACAAATAGACAAAACTATGGAATACAAATCATCAGGATCATCGAAGACCATAATAAAAAAAAATAACAACTTACTAAGTGCTTGCTAAGAACCAAGCACTGTTTTCAATTCTTGATTTGGAATCAGTCATGTTGTGTTCTCGGCAAAGCAAACAGGTAGGTAACACAGGGTAAGTGTTCCTCATCCAAAATGCCTGGAACCAGAAGGGTTTCTGATTTTGTTATATTTCCATATATGTAATGAGAAGTCTTGGGGATGGGACCCAAGTCTAAACATGAAATTCACTTATGTTTTATAGATATCTTACACAGGTAGCCTGAAGGTAATTTTATACAATAGCCATAATATTTTTGTGCATGAAACAAAGTTTTGACTGTGACCCATCACGTGAGGTCAGGCACACAATTTTCGACTTGTGGCACCATAGAGGTTTTGGAGTTTGGATTTTTGGTTAAGGGATGCTCAACTTGTATTATCGTCTTGCATTTTATAGAAGAAAAAACTAAGAGAGAGAGAAAGAGTGAATGGAATTTTCCTATGTTACATGGCTTTTTGAGATGGATGGACAATTCAACCCAGGCAGTCAGACCTTAGCCCTGCAGGCTTCCTGCCACCACAAGTCCAAGCGATGGAGACTCCTAATGATGCTCCTAATTTTAAGTGTAAGTCCTCAACGCGAAGGAAAAATGGCTTTTGTATTCAGGTCACATTCCTTGGCTTTTATTTTCTTGGGTGGGGTTGGGGAGAAAGTAAAGATTGTGAGAAATGTGGAATGCCCCTATAAAATGTTAAAATTATTTTAGATTTTTCAAAACCTAAATTTTCTACAAAATCGTGGGCATTCATACAAAGAGAAAACAAACATTTCTGTGACCCAAAAGGCACCCATAAAATGTGAAGTAGAATTGGTAGCAGATCCATGAGTATATTTCTTTTGATATTATCTACACGTTTGATGCACAAAGTACCCCAGACATGAAAATTATCTAAGATTGCAGGGTCAGAGCCCTGAACCCAATCTGGCCCACTGCTTGCATTTGTAAATAAAGTTTTATTGGGACACAGCCCTGTCCATTTATGGATGTATGCTCTCTAGCTGCTTTCCTGCCACAAGGGCAGAGTTGAGAGGTCACAGCAAAGACCACATGAGCTGCAAAGCCGAATATACTTGTTTTCTGGCCGTTTACAGAAAAGGTGTGGTGATGTCTGGCCTAAGGAAGGAAATACATGTAGACCGTCAACTCAAACTTAGAGAAAAACTCAGTACGACACTCATTTCTACCTCATCATCTTTATACCTCCTTGCCTTGCATGTCATAATCACTCCTCTTTTCATAAACTCTAAGTATTTGCACCTGACACTATGCAAGGGACCTAAGTAGTTGAGAAGTGACATGTCTAATTGTGCCGTGAGAGCTCACTTTGGGAGTCTGGTGCACCTGCTGTCTGTCATTGGAGCACCACCCACTTTTCAAGTTCCAGGAGCTGACTGGCTTCTGCCCGGTGAATATCTTATCAGAAGAGAGGTAACATGGTTTACTGGAAAAATCCGTGTGCAGCAAGAGTGCCTCGCAAGGTAGGATCCTGTCCCCCGGAATCTCCTTTTGTCCTCGGTGCTCATGGAAGTCCTTTGCGGGTGAGGAAAATACCCTCTGTGCACAACCAGGGCAGTCCTAACAGAGCCGGGCTCGCAGGAGGGAGCTCAGAGAATACTTCTGAGGGTGCTTATTAATCCTGGGGAACACCTCCTTGGGATGTAGTTTCAAGCTGGCTTCGTTTCGGGCTGTGACTGTGTTTGAGTCACACGTTGGCTCGGTTACCCTGTCTATTAAGTGAGCGCCACGCTGTGAGGTTTCCTGGGAAGCTGGGATGACAGCCACACTCCTCAGAGCGCTGTTCACTGGGACCAAAAACCGTTGCCCAAATCGGCAGCTACTGTAGTAGATCAAAAGTAGAAGCTCGGTTCTTCAAAACCCTTGAAAGCACACCAAGTTTTTTCAACAGGCATTGAACGTGGATGTTAAAGAGACGGGAAGATGGACTAATAGCCAAGAAACATATGAAAAAATGCTCAGCGTCTCTGATCATCACGGAAATGCAACTCAAAACCACCATGAGCTATCTCTTAACTCCAAGGACAATGGCTTTTATTAAAAAGTCCCAAAACAAATGCTGGCGTGGATGTGGAGAGGCAGGAACACTCATACACTGCTGATGGGATTGCGAACTAGTACAATCTCTATGGAAAGTAGTATGGAGATACCTCAAAGAGCTAAAAGTAGACCTACCATTGGATCCAGCAATCCCACCACTAGGTATTCACCCAAAGGAAAAGAAGTCATTTTATCAAAAGACACCTGCACTCAAATACTTCTATCTATATTTTTTAAGTATTTCACTTTCTTTGGAGCACTTTAAAATAGGATTATATTTTATATTTGGTTATTCCCCTAATTTATTATCACTATATAGAAACACAATTGATTTTTATATATTGATCTGATACCCTGTGAGATAATAAAAAAAAATACCTGCGTAGCAACAATATTTGGGGAGATCGAGCCTGAGATAAATATATATGGGGGATAAAGGGAAGTTTTATTTGGCTACAAGCTTAACAGGAACCATCAGTATGAGAAAAAAAAAGTATGTAGATTTGCGTGATGAAAATGATAAAATTCTGATGAAAGAAATCAAAGAAGATCTAAATAAAAGAGAGGTATATCATGTTCATGGATTGCCCTCAATATAGTAATGATGTCAATTCTTCCTAAATTGATCTATAGGTTTAACAAAATTCATATCAAAATCCCAACAAGACTTTTTATATGCAAGATTATTATAAAATTTATGCAGAAATAGAAAGCTGCTAGAATAATGCAAACATTTTTTTGCGGAAGAAGAATTAAGTGAGAAAGATCACACTAGATAATCGTTAGGCTTGTTATGTAGCTCCAGCAGTGAAGACCATGGTACTGAATTAAGACAGACACATAAACAAATGGAACAGAATAGAGAACCCAGATACAGATTCATACAATTATGTCCAATTAATTTTTGACAAAGGAGCAAAAACAATTCAACGGAGGAACAGCCATGCCAACCAACAGTGCTAGAGCAACGGGACATCATACACAACATCCTCAAAAAATGAAGCTCAACCAAAACCTCACAGCTGTTACAAAAATGATCTCAAAATCAATCGTGGACTCACAGGTAAACCACAAAAGCAGTGCCTGTTCCCTCTGCTGTCTCTAGGAAAGGATGGATTGCATTTAACTATCATATCTTCTGTATGAGGCCAAGAGGCTATGAAAAATCTTTTCCTTTTGTGAATTATCAAAATGAACATCCAAATGGCAAAATTAGGATCAAGCAATTTTAAGGCGTATAAGGTACCTATGCAGGCCCTGCTGTTTTCCCACGAGGAGAGAAGAATCACCAATAAAATAATAATATTGTGAAGACAGCGAACAGGCCAGCCACAGAATGGGAGAAAATATCTGAAGGTCTCTATCTGCAGCTAAAGGCCTTGCAGCCATAATTTATAAGGCACGGTTACAGGTGCATAAGAAGAAGGCATATGACCCCATAAAAATTGGGGAAAAGACTGACATTGATCCGTCACTGAAGAAGATGTTCTCATGCAAGTAAGGCCATGAAAAGGGTCTATGTCACTTGAGTGTCCTGGGAAGTTGACTTCCAACCAGAGGCAGAAATGCAAGAGGTTACTCGAGAGTTGTGCTTGGAAGGTGGGAGGAGACTGAGACTGCAGTACTGACGTCAGACACCTGCAGAAAGAGCAGGGAGGAGAATTGGGTAGCAAGAAATTCACCCTTGGTGCAACTCAGAGAATGTCTCAATCTGACTGACGGAAAGTTCTAGCACAGGGCTGCCCACGGAGTTTTCCCACGCTGGTCAGAAATGGGGAGCCCTTCTGCCATCACTGTGTTCCGTCAACCACCGGACACACCCAGGAAGCTCGTGGACTTGGCTCAAAATCAAGGGCTCGCTGAAGGTGTCCCAAGCCGGAAGGGGTGACCTAACTACCCTCCTTGTGGGAGGTTCTTTCTTCCAAGGAGATCCAAGCCATGCACACGAAGGCTACGACAGATGTTCAATGGCATTCGTCGTTAAGAAAACGCAAATTAAAATCACAAGGAGGTACCACCACGCACCTTTCAAGATGGCAAAATTTAAAAGCAAAACAGAACCGACCACCCCAGGTGTTGACAAGGACATGAAGCCACCGGAACTCTCTTGCACAGGGGGTGGGAATGCAAGAGTGGCACGAGCACTTCGGAAAACAGTCTGGCGACTTTTTATAAAGTTAAACATTCGCTTCCCCTATGCCCAGCAGCTGTTCTACTCCAAGTTATGGAAAAATAAAAACAAAGGTCCCCCCTAAAAGCCTGTACCTTTTCTCCCATTTCTTTGCAGATGTTCCAAATTGTGATGACAAAGGATCAGACCCCAAAAAGCATCATGGCTGGCTGAGTAGCACTTGGATCTTAGCTCTTCAAAGAGAAACCCAATTGCTGATGAAGTCAATGTCTAACAGTGAAATGCGGAGTAATATAGCACCGAACTTGCTCCAGCTGAGATTCAGAGAGAGAACGTTTCTCATTTATGAGAATCCAGCTACAGGTGCACGGGTGCATGTTGTTTATGTGTGGGTAGCACACAGAGTGTGTCCGTAGAGACTACAGGACGATTTGGAAACAGCCTAGTCATTACTTTTCTTCTGAAATAAATTCCACAAAAAGATACAAATTCCACTGTGATTTATGCAGCAATTTCTGTCTCATCTATAACAAAGAAAAGACTCTAGAAGTCTTGCAAGAGCATGAGGGAACCACTTGACAATTTGCTTTTCTGCTGATCTTAAAGGAGCCTTTTCATGCCAGCAGCACATCTAAAGTGAGTAGCAGGACAGAAGTAGGTAATTTCAGTATTGTATAAGGAAAGGAAGGGAAAAAGGAGGTGGTTAAGAGAGGTGGGGGTGATCGCAAGGTGTCCATACCACGTCTTTCAAATATATGAGCTTGAATATGTGTCAACAAGCAGGTAGAATGAATGAGTGGTCAGAAATCGGTTTAGGAAAAAAAGAATATGTGTGACCACTATTGCCGTGGTTTGAAATACAGGTGAGGATACGTAGAGCCACAAGATGATCCACGGAACGTGGACTATACACACGGCCTCTCTAACGTAAGGTTCCCGGGATCCACCCCATTTGGCGAACGTTCAGCCTTCTTTTATTCTGTCTCTAAGAGGCCCTAGGAGAGACGGAATTCCAAAGCTTCCCATAGCTTTTCTTCACTGTTTTATTTTTCCCCCCCCCGTAAGTAGGTCAGCTAGGATTGCAGAGAGAAAATAACACCTTTTAGAGAATCCTTTCTTCCTGTGAACAGTGGACATCTCATCTCGTGTCTGGGTGCAGACGCGTTGTCATTCTACGTGTGCTCCTAGAAGTGTCACCTCTGAGAACAGGTGGAGTTCTTTATGTTTTATTTCTGAGACCTCTGTGGGTGAGCCGTGTGCCAGCTCATATCCGTGAAGTCTGGGCAGAATCCCCGGGGCTGGGCGGTCCCCATTCTCCCACGGTTTCCTTCCACCAATTTGGATAGGACCATCACGCCCCGTTGAGACGAATCACCTTTATGCAACTGATGTTTTAAACGCAGCAGAAAACACGTCACCAAAACCAGTCACCCACGAGAAAAATCCATTTTGCGCGAACAGAGTTGCAACCGAGGCATTTAGAAAAAGAATTCTACTTTCCAATGCAGATGTATATGAACATTTTTGCTGAGAACGCAGGCGCTGTGCACATCCTGGTCACACACCTGCCCGTCACCCTATTCTGAGGGCTGCCGGCTGGAACACACGAGGAGGAGGAAGAAGGAAGTTTTCAGCGGAGGTGGGAGCTATTTTAGTCGTGGTTCATGCTCCGCCACTTGGGTCTGTTTTTTATCAATTACGCTCCTCGTTCGTCCTCCCGGATGCTGAAGTCACCTTGGCATCACACTCTCCAAGGACACCCCGAGCAGATATCAGGCAAGCGTTCCTGCAGAGCAGTCCTTGGTCCCTGAGCTCCCTCGGGGAAGGGCAGGGGCACCTGCAGCAGGTGGGGGCAGGGGGACCTTCGTCCCGGGGCATCGGCTGTTAGAAATTCAGCATCGGAACAGGTAGCCCGAGACAATTCTTCCATCCGTCAGAGAATTGTCACAGGGACCTTGAAGGAACAGGGAGAAGGACATTTTCCAAGCAGGTACCATCCCTTCCCCACCCCTCACCTGGCCCACCTGGGCCCCTCACCGGAGCGCGGAAACGGTGCAGTCAGCAAAACCCAATCAGAGCAAGTCCAGCCCTTCTCGGAAAAATCGCCAAGGAGGCAAAAAAGTAAAATAAAGCAAAGGGTTATCTTTAGAGGACAAACCGACTAGACCCGAGAATTACAAAATACACAATAAAATAAAAGGAATATTTACAAATCAGGTTTCCTTTGAGCCCTGACTGTTATACCACGTTGGGACCTGCGGGGACATCAGCTGCTGACACTTCTGCCCTTAGGCGGAACAGCACCCACTGCTTTCTTGCAAGCCTGTTAACACGTGTGCTCAGGGTGAGATCAAACTTACAAAAGCTTTTCCTCTGAGGCCACGGTGACAGCTCAGATTACAGGGCTTCTGCAGCTGGGGTGGGGTGGGGTCTTGCCTTGCCTTATTTTTGCTTCTCCAAAACAAGCAAGAGGCGTGCATAAATTAACCCCCGGGTGGATGGCACAGCTGGTAATTAGCAGCACTGGCAGTAGAAAGGAGGGACTCAGTAGCTCCTGTCACCGAATGTGCAATTTTCTCTAGATCTGGTGCAGAAAATGCCTTGCATTCAGATTGCTCCTTGGCTGCTGTCAGGACTCACACACACACACACACACACACACACCGCGGAACAGGGGCTGCGTGTTGATCAGGAATCCAGATGAGCTCCCTTTGAGCTCCAGGTGGGCTGCCCAGGTGAGGGTGAACCTCTCTCTTCCACTCAGCTGGTCTGAAGCGCATTTGAAAGTCACCTCACCTCTACAGTCCGTCACCTGTCCTTCAAGCCAATCCCCTGAAATAGGCATCTCATTACTGGGTGCAGTGCACCGTCCGGGGGATGGACACGCGTGAAGCTCTGACTCGGGTGAGGCAAAGGCAATAAATAGGTATAACCTAAACGTTTGTACCCCCATAATATGCTCAGATACAAAAAAAACATTAAAAAGATAAAACGAGTAAGAGCATGCATATGTCTATTGTGAAAATTAGAAATACAGAAAGCAGAAGAATGTGAGTTCTATGTTTTTTTATATTTCTCTTATATAAATTATAGCTCATTGAACTCTAAAGATAAAATCCCAACAATTTTTGGATTACAGAAACCAATTATATCTATATGTAGTTGTATATCTATGATTTATCCAGCTCTATGTATCTGTACATCTGTCTATAAGAGAGAGGGGAAGGGGGAGAGAGAAAGACTGAGAGAGAGAGAGGAAAGAAGCAAAGAATTCAGAATAATCAAAACATTTTTATTTATTTATTTTTTATTTCAGCATAGTATGGGGGTGGGGGGGCATGGGCAATATACATAATCCTTTTTTTTTTTTTTTTAGAAGGAGAGGTCACACACACACATCTCAAATAGGACAGGAGTGAATTTGAGAAGTGGTTCCAAACACCTGGATTCTGTCCTCACTTCACAATTGAGGAAGCCACTTTAAAAATTCTATTATATCCTTTGTGCAAGGACAGAAGAACACGGGGGAGAGAAGACACACAGGGTGACGCTGATTTGCAGGGGAAAAGCCACCGGCGTGGACGTCTGCTCAGAGCCTTCCCGGGGCTGGGGTCTGGGGTCCCCTTGCTGGTCGCTGGGCATGTGACCCCCCCAAAGCAGGCCAAGCTCCTTTGCACGGGGCACTCGGGGTAGGGGCAAGGGGCCCTGTAAATGTGTCCTCCTGTCTACAAACAGCAAGCCAAGCGTCTTGGCCAGGCACCCCCAAGGCAGCAGTGCAATGGGGTATACGCACTGTACATAGCCCTTCTCCAAAATGTCACCAAGTAAGAAACAGCAAGTGACATAAAGCTAAGGGTTATCTTAGAAGATGGCGCTAGGAAACCACCTTTAACCAGCACAAGTGGAAGTGAGGTGCCGACCCTCTGAGACGAGGGGGTCTCTCTCTGGGGGTTCTGGTCTGTCTCCTGGGGTCGGTCTCCACACTCCACATTCAAACCGGACCACGCGATGCCACGAGGACGCCCCGCAGGATGCTGAAATGCAATGACAGTGACCTCGTCCCTGCAGTCACGCTGGGGAATGACAAAGCCAACATCCCTAGGGAGGGCTTGGTGGCATGTGCTTTTGGGAACCAAACTTAGCATGCAATTGGCATTTGCAACTATATATGCATATACGTGCATATAAATATATGCCATGTTAAGAACGTTTTCTTTCTGTTCTTACTTTGTTAAGAGTGATCAGAAACCATCGTTCAATTTTATCAAATGTCTTTTAGACGTCTGTTGTGTTCTTTTATTTTGTCCTATTAGTACGGAGAATTATATTAAACATGCCTTAATCCATGCGGAACGTGAGCTCTCTTTTTAATGTGTCTTAGTATTGTCATGGTGAATGATGTTATTTGCTTAATTTTTATGTCATTTGCAATGATATTCATAGCAGTTGGCGGTGTTTTGTGCTGTGTGAATTAAATTTTACAATGATTTTTTGTTACGATGATCCCCTGGGAATTTGGAAGCACCTTCTTATCTCCGAATAATAGAAACACCAGGAGAATTCCTTGAAGGTTTCAAAGAACTTAGTTAAGAATTCGATGAGCTTGAACATTTTCATGTACAAAAGTCTGCTCTTTTCAACTTCTCCATCGAAAACGAACTCGGTAACATTTCCTTTGAGTTTTTAAAAATCTGTTTTGGTAACGCACGTTTCCCTGGCACTACTCCTCTTGTTCTGCTTTTTGAATGTAAAAATCACTGCAAATCACCTCAATTTTTATTGTCCCTGTATCACTTTCCAGTCATTTTGGGGTACATGCACTTAATCTCTTTTTGCATTTCACTTTCTGGTGGTTTCTCTGATTTCTTCCCCCCCAGAGAACTGGATCTCTGCTTTAGTTTATCCACTTATTAAAAACATTTACTTAGCTCTCGCGATAGTTTCCTTGGTTGTGCAGAAGCTTTTTAATTTGATCAGGCCCCATTTATTTATTTTTGTTGTTGCTGTGATCGCCTTTGGGGTTTTATTATCCTGGGTAGAGCTGGAGCCCATTCTTCTAAATAAAGTATCGCAAGAATGGAAAAACAAGCACCACGTGGACTCACCATCAAATTGGTACTAACTGATCAACACTCATGAGCACATATGGAAATAGCATTCACTGGAAATCAAGCAGGTGAGGGGGAGGAGGGGATGGGTAAAATCACACCTAATGGGTGCAGTGTGCACCGTCTGGGAGATGGACACGCTTGTAGCTCTGACTCAGGTGGGGCAAAGGCAATATATGTAACCTACACGTTTGTACCCCTGTAACACTCTGAAATTAAAAAAATATTTACTTAGCATCTGTTTTATATATTATGCAATGTTCTAGAACAGCGTTCCTCAACGTTTTTGGCACCAGGGACTGTTTTCATGGAGGACAATCTTTCCACGGACCGGGGAGGGCTTTGATGGTTTCGAGATGATTCAAGCGCATTGCATTTATTGTGCCCTTCATTTCTATTACTGTTACATTGTCACTTGCCACTCACTGATACGGTTTTGACATGAAGAGTGTGAAGGAGATGTTCTGAAACACAGAAGATACCAGAAGAGCTAACAAACTTGAGGAATTTCAGGGAGATGGAAGAGAGGATGAGTAACAGGAATTCTTGAAGGGATGATATTTGAGAATTAACCAGACTTGATGAAAGACAGCAACCTACAGATAGAGGGAATTGAATTCATCCCCAAGAAATATAAAAATAAATACATGCATATGCAAAATCATAATCATATAAAATTCAGAACACCAATCAAAGACCCAATCTTAAAAACAGCCCAAGAATAAAAGGTAACATGTTTTCAAAAGGTGACGGTTAGAGTTCCAAGTGACTTCTGTAAAACACCCAGGAAAACCCCAAATGCAAAATCATAATCATATAAAATTCAGAACACCAAACAAAGACCCAATCTTAACAGCCCAAGAATAAAGGTAACATGTTTTCAAAAGGTGACGGTTAGCTAGACTTCCAAGTGACTTCCGTAAAACAGCAAGGAGAACCCCAAAGTATAAAAAGGAAGAGAAATAAAAGAATGGATATGTTGAAAGGAAATCAAACCCAGAGAAAATACCTTTCAAGAATGGGGCTGAAATAATCCTAGTTACAGAAACAATGATCTTGGAAACTTTTTCACTGGCAGACTATAACTAGAGAAAGATTTAAAGATTTCGCACTGAAAAAAAAAAAAATCAAGACTAACCTGAGTTGGAAGGTGGGAGGATGCAGGCAAAAATAAAGACACCTGAAAATGCTAAACAGGTAGGTGAATCTGTACAAACATGGAATGTATAAAATGACACTACGCACTCTGGGAGGCCAAGGCGGGCAGATTGTTTGAGCTCAGGAGTTCGAGACCAGCCTGAGCAAGAGCGAGACCCCGTCTCTACTAAAAATAGAAAGAAATTAGCTGGACAACCAAAAATAGAAACAAAAAATTAGCCAGACATTGTGGCAAGTGCCTGTAGTCCCAGCTACTCGGGAGGCTGAGGCAGGAGGATCGCTTAAGCCCAGGAGTTTGAGGTTGCTGTGAGCTAGGCTGACGCCACGGCACTCACTCTAGCCCGGGCAACAGAGCGAGACTCTGTCTCAAAAAAAAAAACAAAACAAAAAACAAAAAATAAAACACTATGCACATCTTGTGGAGTTACAGGGTCTGGTGACAAGATGGGAAATCATCTCTGAAATTAGTGCTCACAGAAGAAAATTGCTTGTGGAAAAAAATCAAAATGATTTTTTAAATGTGCAAATTTTATACAAGATAGCAGTGTCATAGCTACTATCATCAACATGCTACATGTTGACATGTTGATACACTGATATTTTCTATCCCAGAATCAGATAAATGGTGCTCCTTTATTATTAAACACTACATAGTTTCGTTTTGATGCAGCTTCAGCTGTGATTCTTGCAAAAGGCATTTGCAGGGTTCCTTTTTTTCTTTTTTCTTTTTATTTTTGAGACAGAGTCTTGCTCTGTTGCCATAGGTAGAGTGCTGTGGCGTCAGCCTAGATCACTGCAGCCTCAAACTCCTGGGCTCAAGTGATCCTCCTGCCTGAGCCTCCCGAGTAGCTGGGACTACAGGTGTGTGTCACCGTGCCCGGCTTAGAGGGTTTCTTAATGGACATACTATGGGAAACTGAAATGCCAGCAGCCAGTGGCATCCCTTGGTACCATGAATGGACACCCCAGTCACTGGCCATTCTATTGTATCAGTCTCACACACACACACACACACACACACACACACACACACACACATACACACACGGGATAACGGACATAGAAGATCTTGGAAACTGGAGGGGGCATAGCATTTGCTAGTTGTCATTGGCTTAGCGATCAACTTGTTAAACAAAACAAATCTCATTTCTTTTCACGTTGGCGGCAGGTTGCCAATCAATGCTAAATGCCAACAGGTGGGAAGGTGGCCAAGGACGATAGCAAAATTGAGGTACACAGTAAAGGGGAGATGATATTCTCAACCCATAGAACTTCAACAGTGAACAATGACACTCTACCTGCTAGATCAGACAATGTGTAACCCATGACAGGTTCTCTTTCCATACGTCCTTCCTCTTACGAGAACACGCTCTATTCCAGACACTCCCTCCGTTGGCTCACGCACTGGTTAGTTGATTTAAAGGATTAGAAGGGATTCTGCAATCCACATCATTGTTCCTCTCTCATACCTGGCATGCCCACGGTTCAATTAATTAAAAAAAAAAATCTACGATTTTTTTTCTAACTTGGAAGATACGGTGTGAAGGTCCAAGCTCACACCACAATTTCATCGTTACACAACTCACACTCGTATGTATAAACAGGACGCAAGACCCCCGTTTCACAACAGTGGATGCTGAGACATGTTGAAACCCAGCCCTGAGAATCACGAGTTGTCAGAGGAAGCCCCTGAGAGCATTTCTGTTCACTCCTCAAGTCACTGTTAATCACCCAGGACCATTACTCCTGGGAAGATGACAATCGCTCTGTTACCTTCTTTGAAAACTTTAAACAGCATTCACCATTTCAGCCCAATTAAGTCATTTCTCAGCAGAAATATATTCCCAAGTGCCGAGGAAATCCTGTTGCTAAAGTGAGTTTTATAGCAATTTGTATAGTCCTGTCTCATGTAGATGATATCTGCTAGGTTAAATATTTGGAAAACTCACATGACCTGAGGGGAACATGTGTAAAAATGCACGCACCCCGAGTTTAATTCCTTTTCACCTCTTTGGAAAAAAATGGTGACGTCACCACTGTTTTATTAATTCAACCTGTATTTATCAGACACTAACACCACACCAGCTAAGATGGTATAGACGCAGTAGAGTTGGAAGACAAGTACTATCTATTCCTTTTTCGGAAGGAGCCTACAGTCTCCAGGCAAAAATAAGACTTCTATGGGGAATACGCTGTTATTTAGGGTAGCAGGGTCTACATAGAAAAGACATGAGCAGCTTGCAGTGACCTTGTGCTGTGTTTTTCATCTTTGGTGGACCACAGTGGAGCTCCCTGAGGGTGGGATGGGGGTGGGAATCAGGATGCAACGTTTGATGAGGTATGCGTTCTCAGATGCATGCAAATGCAGGGTTTGCACTTGAGGATTTTTCACTGAATATACCCCGAGAGCCTCGCCTCACACTAGCCTGTAGATAGAACCCATGTGTGTACAGAGAGGTGCCCAGCACAGATGGGTTCTGTCTGCAAAAACCTGCTGGTTAGACCATAAATGCCCAACACCTAGCTGAGAATACCTATACACTCTGTTTTTTTAAGGTAAGCAATCTTGGTTGGTTCTTTCTCATCTGGTGCATTCTCTCTTTCTCTTTCTTTCACATATACACATACACCCCATAAATGTGGCCCAGTTTTTGGCCTCTGGTTCCTCAATGATTATTACCCTGTGGTGCTCGAAAATGTTTGTGTTGGAAAGGCAACTTCATCCGTTACAATATACACATCAGAAATTAGGCGGTCCTTAAATGTCAATTATTGAGACATTTTCTGGTATTTCCTGTTCACATTTGTGTTTTTCAAGTCACGTCTGCCTCTAGTAAATCTCTCAGTACACCATTGGTTTTAAGAGCTAAAACAAAAATAAATGTCAGTTTATGTTTTACATACCCACAAAAAGAATAAATAAATTAGGTGGCAAAATGTCAACCAGTGAGTCTATCCTGACTGTAGTAACCGCGTCAGGCTGGTTCTAAGTCCCAGACAAATGTTCCAACAGGGCTGTTAGTTTTACCACATGATAAACAGGACACCAAGTTAAAGTCGAATTTCAGATAAACAAAAACATTTCTTTTTCTTAGTGCAAGCACGCTCCAACTACTTCATGGGGCATACTTTACTAAAAAATTGTTGTCTTACATATTGCATGAGACATTCTTATACTGAAAGAGAATTCATCGCTCATGATGCAATATTTGGGAGCATATTTATGTTAAAAAAAAACATAATATGTGGAAAATTTAAATTTACCTGGTACCCTATATTTAATCTGGCAATGCTACTTTCAAAGCTATGGCTTGATATTTAAGGGCAGATAAGGAAGACACCAAAGAGCTAGATATCAACGAACTGCAAGATATGCACAATACAATAGCCGTACAAACACAGAGAGGACAACACAAAGACAGCTATTGCAGTGCCATTCTACAAGTGCTAAAAATCGTGCATGGTGGGGAGGAGGGCAAAAACATCCAACCTGGGAGATGTGCTAGAGCATACTTCCTCATTTCATAAAACTTTATGCCACAATCAAAACTTTCATGGAGATTGACATACATAACAGTTTCATAAATTAATACTAAATTAAAAATTAGAGGGCTATGATTACAAATACAGTTGCACATCAATAATTACTAAAGAAAGGGCTCAGAGGAACAGAGCAATTAGGTTGTTTTGTTTTAATATTTCATGCCTAAATTGCTGTATTAGTCAGGGTTCTCTAGAGAAACAAAACCAATAGGGTGTGCGTGTGTGTCTATAGACAGTTTTTTTTATTTCAGAATTTTATGGGGGTACTCACATTTTCATTACATAATTTGCTTTTCTACAAATTGAGTTAGTTATAAGCATGCCATTTACCCAGATAGTGTACATTGTAAACTGTTAGGTGTGAATTTACCCATCCTCTCCTCCCCCCCAACCTGCTTAATTTCTGTTGAGTTTTACTTCCATATGTGCACATAAGTGTAGCTTGATTAGTTCCCATTTAGTACCGAGTGCATGTGGTGTTTCTTTTTCCATTCTTGCAATACTTCACTAAGAGGAATGTTCTCCAGTTCCATCCAGGTTGTTACAAAAGAAACTAGATCATTGTTTTTATGGTTGAGTAGAACTTTATGGTATACATAGACCACATTTTATTAATCCACTCATGGATTGATGAGCACTTGGGTTGTTTCCACATCTTTTCAATTGGGAATTGTGCTGCTATAAACATTGTAGTGCAGATGTCTTTGTTATAGAATGTCTTTTTTTCCCCTTGGGGTAGATACCTAGTAGTGGGATTGCCGGATCAAATGGTAGTTCTACTTGTAGCTCTTTGAGGTATCTCCATATTGCTTTCCACAGAGGTTGCACTAGTTTGCAGTCCCACCAGCAGTGTATGAGTGTGCCTATCTCTCCACATCTATGCCAATGTTTGCTGTTTTGGGACTTTTGGATAAAAGCCGTTCTCACTGGAGTTAGGTGACATCTCACTGTGGTTTTGATTTGCATTTCCCTGATGATTAGAGACATTGAACATTTTTTTCATGTGTTTTAGATAAGTAGATAGATTGATGGATAGATAGATACAGAGAGGATAGATTAATAGATGACATAAATACAGATGGGATAGATAGATAAAATGATAGATAGGTTGGTAGATGATAGACAGATACTAAATAGAATGATAGATTCATAAATGATAGACAGGTAGACAGATGATAGACAAAATGATATGTTGATAGATTTTACATTGATAGAATGATATATTGACAGATTACATAGATAACAGATAACAGGATAATAGATAGATTGATGGAGGGAGGGAGGGAAGAAGTCAGGGAGAGAGAGATTGATTGATTGAGATTTTAAGGGGAAGGAGGCTGACAAGTCCAAAATCTGCAGCTGTGGGCTGGCAGGCTGGAGACCCAGTAAAGAGCAGATGGTCACGTCTGGAGGTTGTCTCCTGGCATAGTTCCCTCTTGCTCAGGGGAGGTCAGTCTTTTGTTCTACTCAGGTCTTCAACTGATTGGATGCAACCCAATTATCTACATTATGAAGGGTCATCTCTTCTCAAAGTCACTGATCTAAACATTAATCTCATCCCAAAACATGCTCACAGTAACATAGAGCATGGTGGTTGACCACATATCTGGGCATGGTGGCCCAGGCAAGTGGACACATAAATTAATCATCCCGATGATTATTGCTGAAATTAAATACTTAAAAAGTAAAGCAAGAGCCAAGGTGAAGCAAGGGTTGAGAAGCATCCAGGGAGCAATATTTTTAAAAGTAGCTGGGCAGAGACAGGGCTGATATAAATGGAAAGGGATCCGCAAGGTCAGACAAGTTCTCCTAAGATGAGAGAACCCAGCATGTATGTGGACCAAGAGCAAGAGCTTAAGGAATGTATAGTGGATGACTTCCCCTGTCATCAATTCCAGGCAAAGAACTGTTGTGGTTTGAAGGCAGGAAAGGAAACCTGTACAGATACCTAGAGGTCCACTGTCCTGCCTTGTTTTACCTTTGCTTTGGGGGCACTGGTTTCAGGATAGTATAACTTGACGTTACACCTCTGGTTCAAGCATGGATAATCTCTGCTCTAAGCCAGACTGAAATATCAAAGTGTGTGTGCCTGCACATGTGTGTGTTACCAGGAAAGAACCCAGCAAGAATGAAAGAAGCACAGCCATACCTTTGGTTAAATTGTCCACCTCACAGGTGTCATCAGGATCCACTTTCCTCATGAGCTCATGGGCATCATTTATTCACTCCACAAACATTGTTATGGGGTAGGCCATTATCCTGCCCGCTTGCTTATTTTTATATCCCTAGCTTCTCGTGCAGTGTAGACACCCAGAATTTTCATACTACACACAGGTCAGACAAATGAATGGATACATGACTAACTGGTTTGCTTCACTCTCCCTTACAAAATCCTGGGTGGAAACTCTAGGTCAAGTGTTGGTCACATTATACAGTGCCTAAAATTGATTCTGATTTTGCTTTTTTTAACCTTGTTTAATAAGACCAACCAAAGAAGAAGATCTTGTATGGATAATCCAAAACTAGAGTGCATGATCTTATTTCTCAAGGGATGTAGCTTCAGAGCTTAGCAAAGAGGGTCATCGTTATCACTTTCATAACCATTGCCATCATCATCACCATCATCATCACCATCATCATCATCACCGTCACCATCACCATCATCATCACCATCACCATCATCACCACTATCACCACCACCATCATGACCATCACCACCAACATTATCATCATCACCATCATCATCACCACCATCATCACCATCACCATCATCATCATCATTCATGGGAATCTGAATCCCTCATGGTGAGTCAGCAGAGCTGTCCCTTGGGCTTCTAAGAGAACAATATGCCCTGTGAGGACCTTCTTCCTCTCTACTTTACCCCCATCCCCCCAAAAACCCCAGTGGTTTGACTGATGTTTTTCTGGACTATGGAGCATCTGCTATGGCTAGAAACAGCTAAAAGTGATGACCAAACCTCCCTGAGAGACAGAATGTAAGTGGCCTTATAACAAATTGGTCTGGTTCAAGCCTCCTAAATAATTTTCAGGGCAGCTTCAGTTCCTGTACACTCATCTGTTGTGCTGTCATTCTCTGGTTCCTAGGGAATAAATGAACAAAACCGAACTGGATATTATCTCTTCACTTTCCTTCAAGAAGTATTGGTTTTTCTCTGGAAGAACTTGCTGTCCTGAACAGGTGTAGGCACAGAAACATTAATTTGTGTCACTTCACCTTTCTGGGAAAAACAACCAGAGTAGTGATGAGGCTTCTGTGGTTATGGTCATGAATTGGCCCCACAAACTAACTTTACAATAGTGTCTTTACATGCATGGCACACATCTGTGAGGTTGAACTTAGGTGTGAGTAGGAGAAAGGATTCAACAAAGCTGGCAAGATATACCACGAAAAGGAGTTATATGTGAAAATTTAAAACAATGGCATTTATTTTGACAAGACATGGCCATATCTGACTGGACCAAAGATATAAGTCTTCTTGTGGTCACAGCTGATGCCACACCTGGGTCCCATGGAGGAGCAACAAAAACAAAGGATGCCAAATTTATAAATTGGTTCTGAGCTGCTATGACTTATGGTTAGAAGTTGGCCCATCGATGAGGCACATCAGTGTGTTCTTACCAATGTTAAAGCTTGAAGCCAAATCTCAGTGAATTAGGAAGGACATCCCAGTTGGCAGCTGTGCCTCAGTCAGGCCTGCCTGGGATGCTACAAGCTTAAATAATTGTTAAGGCAGATGAATGCCACGAGGCTGAGTGGGTCTGTCCATTTGCATGGAGCCTGGTAAAGAAAATGCACCAAGGGAGACCTCTGACATCTGGGTAAGCCATCTATCCACCCACCCATCTAGCCATTCATCCACCTATCTCCAAGCCACCCATCAATCCACCCACTCATCCCTCCACCCACTCATCCATCCATCCATCCACCTACCCTTTCATCTACTTATGCACATACCCATCCATCCACCTACTCATTGATCCACCCACCCACCCATCTACACATTCATCTACCTATCCATCAAACCACTCCTCAATCCACTCATTCATCTATCTGCCCATTCATCCTCCATCCATCCACCCACTCATCCACCTATTCATCCATCCACCCACTCATCCATCCATCTACCTATTCATCTAATCATGCATATATCCATCCATCCACCCAACCATCCATCCATCTACCCATTCATCCTTCATCCATCCATCCATCCATCTGTGCACTCATCCACCCATTCATCCATTCATCCATCCACTCATCCAACTACCTACAGATTCACCCATCCACCCATCTGTCCATCTATCCTTCCCTTCTACATGCATACATGATGTATCAGGATCTTCCCTGGCCTTGGGGACACAAGGACATAAAGATATAGTCAGACTGATGAACTCTGTGCTGCAGGTGAGAGTCAAGGCTCCAGAAGAAAGACTCGGACACTCAGGGAAGAGAGAGAAGCTTGAACTCAGAAACTTAGATGCAACAATTTCTCACTTAAGAAGACAAATGGACCACACAGGGCAGAGCTCAACTCAGCACCCACTGATAAGTACCAAAGCACCCTGTTTCCCAGGCAGCCTTGTGAGAGCAGGGACATAATCTCTCCACAAAGGCACAGGTACAGGAAGGGCTTTCTCTGTGGGCAGCTTAAAAGCCCCCTAGCTGACACCCAGGTTGATCTAGGAACAGACCCCAACATGAGCCTGTTAGTGGAGATGCCCGGAGGGGCAAGTGAAGGACCTTTTGTGACAAGGTAAGAATGGGGGAAAAAATGAAATCCAAGGATGACAGTAAAAGATAAGATGCAGAATTGAGGTTGAACTTGAATGGGAGCCAGAATGAGTGCAATATTTGCACCAGTGGAGAGAAGAAAAATACATCCAGGGCAGAAGGTATACTGGAAACACAGTGTAACCATTATTCATAACGACCTTGTTCAAAGAACAACACAGACTCCAGAGCAGGTGCAAGGCACATGGCAGGTCACAGAGGATGTGTGATGTGGGGAACATGAGGATGGAAGGCCATGGACAGGTGGCCAAGGGCTTCGGCTTTCAGGCAATGAAAGGCTGGGAGTGGATGTCTCCAGGTGCATGACCCGGGTCCAAGTGGCAGAGGCTGGAAGAAGGAAAACCAGTTCGGAGACCGTTGATGTAACAACTTTGGAAAGAACTGCTCACAGTAGGACAGTGACGATACAGAAATAAAAGAGCAAGAGAGATTTTGAAAGAAGGCAAGTGATGTTCGGGAACCTAGTTCTCACGGAAGTTTCAAAATCTCTCTTTCTTTATGGGTAGTGGTGGGTTCTTATCTTTTGTTTCCTCTGAAGAAATCACTGTGTTTCTAAGATAGTATCAACTGATATACACCATGAGCAACACAGGGAGGGCTCTTGTTATAAGGAAAAAATGTTGTATGAATGACAGGGAAGCTTGACTGGGGAAACGAGACTTATCCACAAAGATGTGCTTGAGAGATAGTCAGACTTTTAAAGGGAAGTCTGCAAGACACACAGGCCAACCTTACAGATTGTGACAAACCTGTGACTGGGTGATGGAAACCGGTCAACTCTTTTGGAAGCTTAGTTTTCATTAGTTCTGGAGCAAAAAGAACGAGTAAGGTGTCTCCCTCATATAATATCGCAAAGTGAGGCAGACCCCACCCACAGATGGGCTGTCACGAAAGCTGTGCAGAGAGTCTGTGAAGGTGGCGTGCAGTGACGTCGGTGAAAACACAGGTTCTGACTTCTTTGTAGGGAAAAGACACCTTCAATTAGGCATCTGAGCTGCCAGGTGCACATACCCACCCAACAGTAGGTTAACAGTGTCACCAAGGACCACCATCTTTGAATACTGGTAGAGTTGGAAAGTGAGAGGAAAGGGGCCTGGATTTCTTTGCCCGTAACTAGTTAAGAGGACCTGAAGAAGGACGGTGGGCTCGTTCCTGAGTGGTGGGCGTCTGGAATGACTTTCTTCCAGTCTAGGACAGGAAGAGAGAAATCATTTCTATGGTCAGGGGCATCTGTGTGGCTTCTGTCCCTGAGAATTCAATAGTTCTGTCCAAGAATGAAAAGCCAGTGAAACCCACACCCATGTGTCACCGCACGGACGCACTCAGACATCTGTTGAAGGCAAACCGAGAGCGTCTGTAACTGTGTAATTGAAGAGTCGGGGAACACCCGAAACTTCAATTAAGGGACCTGGCTCTGCTCTCCTGGAGGCAGACAGGAATGCGACTGTGATTTGGTAAGTAGGAATCCAATTAATCACATCATTCTCGGCGTGCTAATTAGAAGAGAGACAATCGGCTTAGATCAACATGACCCAGAATGTTCAGTGGAACAATGAAATATTCACATGATGGATGGTAATAAGTTGTCTATATAACTCAATATCCTCATGGTTTATATATATATATACACACACACACACACATGCACACACACATACATACAGACATATACACATAGATTATATTGTATATATTCTTATGGCATATTGTATAATATACAAATCTTATTTGCATATGTTAATATGTCGTATATACATTTGTGTGTATGTATATATAATCATATGAATGTATAGAGGATATACACACAGACATATACACATATATACATAGATTATATCATATGTATTCTTATAGCATATTATAATAATATATGAATCTTATATACATATGTTAATGTATCATATATGTGTGTATATATAATTATGAACCTATAGAGAATATATATACACACACACATATATACAGATATACATACACATATATACAGATAATATCATATGTATTCTTATAGCATATTATACGATATATAAATCTTATATACATATGTTAATGTGTCATATATATATTTGTGTGTGTGTGTATATAATTATGAACCTATAGAGAATATATATACATACAGACATACATACAGATATATACATAGATTATATCATATGTATTCTTATAGCATATTATCATAATATATGAATCTTATATACATGTTAATGTATCATATATATTTGTGTATGTATATAATTATGAACCTATAAAGAATATATACACACATATATAAACATACAGATGTACATATACCTATATACATAG
This sequence comes from Prolemur simus, assembly GCA_003258685.1. NCBI lineage: Eukaryota > Metazoa > Chordata > Mammalia > Primates > Lemuridae > Prolemur > Prolemur simus. The sequence goes on along the minus strand of MPIZ01000006.1, from coordinate 4,468,390 downwards.
ATTATATCATATGTATTCTTAGAGCATATTATAAAAATATATGAATCTTATATGTATGTTAATGTATCATATATATTTATATATGTATATAATTATGAACCTATAGAGAATATATATACACACATATATATACATACAGACACACATACACAGATTATATCATATGTATTCTTATAGCATGTTATAACAATATATGAATCTTAAGATACATAGGTTAATGTATCATATATATGTTTGTGTTTGTATATATATAATCCTATGAACCTTAGAGGATATTGAGTCATATTTATAACTTATTGCTATTCTGCTGAGTGAGCGTTTCATTGTTTCATACATATATTGACGTGTCACACGTCTATATTTGCTTGTGTATGTGTGTGTGTGTGTGTGTGTGTGTGTTTCTATGGTTGAGCAGGTTGAGTATGTTTAGTTACCAGGTGGGGTTAAACAATGGACAGGTTTCCATACTGTGGGATCTCTCACAATTCTGACATGCTAACGGTCGCCGTGAAACTCTAAAGGAGAAGGAGTCTGGCAAGGCACGTTTCTCCTACGGTTATGGGTAGCGTCTTTGTCAGGACAGCTGCTGGCCATTTCTACAATGTGGTGTTTTGTGCAATGTATTTTGGGATAATCTGGTATAGAACATAAGAAGGAGACACTCGAAAAAATATGTCCAAGCAATGTCCATCTGTCCCTGACCCTGGAGGGCACATCTGGTCCACAGGATGCCTAGCCTTGTGGCAGAGCCCCTGCTGTTGCCCACCCAAGTCACGTCTCCCCTCTCCCCAGGGTAATAGGAGTTGTAGGTGGACACATGGCTGTCCCAGATGCAGCTCACTCCTACCTCCCTTGAAACTGCCATCAGTTCTGAGCAGTGCAAACATCCTTGCCTTTCTTCTTCATCGTATGCCTATGTTCCTGGTGAATGGAATGTAAACATGATGACAAGAGCTCAGCAGCCATGTTGGGCCATGAGGCATTCCTGCAATTAGAAGGTACGCATCACAAATATTGCTACAGAAAGAGGTCTGGGCTCCTGACTGAAGAGGAAACATACCAGCCCTGAATTTTAGGGGGAAGAAAACAAAACTGTTATCTTGGGCAAGCCGCTGTTGTTTGGAGTTTTCTGTCATTCACAACCAATTCTCGTGCTCATTAATATCAGTGTCTATCTGTGTTGGTGGTAAAAAGAACCTCATAGCAGTGACAGAACTTTCAGACTGTATCTGAGCTATCACTGTTCATTCTCACCGAAACGTACAGAAAGTAATATAGAGATACCTCAAAAAACTAAAAGTAGAACTACCATTTGATCCAGCAATCCTACTCCTGGGCATCTGCCCAAAGCGAAAAAAGACATTCTATAAAAAAGACACCTGCACTCCAATGTTTACAGCAGCACAATTCACAATTGCAAAGATGCGGGGAAAACGCAAGCGCCCATCAATCCACGAGTGGATTAATAAAATGTGGGATGGGGTGGCATTAAATGGAACTTTGGGTTTGGGGGAGACAATAGTGCTCGTCTTCCCTGGATGGTGAATTGCAATTGTAGACACGGTTTTGGTTCAGCAATTAATAAGAGATCCTGGCTGGTTAGAATTATTCAGTCATGGTGTGAATTTCCAAGGGAGGTCTGAGGTGTCGTCCTCTGGGTGGTGAATTGTTGGTAAACAGTTAAAATGTTTCCCCCCAGCTGTGTCGCGAGTATAGTCCTAAGAGGAGGTCATGGACAGACTTCAACAAGAGGATGTTTCAACTTCTTCCAGAATTGAGTGGCAGAAGCTGAGGTTCCTCGGAGCTGCCAAAAATCTGACAAACCGCCCATTGTCAGGTACTGCTCATGGCTTTCACGCTGCCTCGAAAAGGCTTATTTTAGCTTTTGGGAAAGTCTGCTTATCCCAAAATAAATTATTGCAATGGGTAAGGGAAAAACAGAGCCACATGGTTCACTGCAAGACGGTGCACGCGTCTGAGGTTTGGCAGGCAGGGCGCGAGTACACCTTGTAAATTCCTTTGCAAAATAGCAAAGGAGCTAAGCTACCATGGCCGTTCACAATGAGGAAGAAAAAGCACACAGTGCACTCTTGCTCTTAGCAGCTGCAAAAAAAAAAAAGGAAAAAAAAAGGGGATTAGATTCCTAAACTGTGTCAGGGACAGTCAGGGTTGTAGGGTTCTCATTGGGTTTTGGGAATCACACCATGTCCCCATGGCTTCTGTAATTTTAGCAACAGAGAGAGGTGAGTGCAAAAATATATGAAACATCTGTTTTTATTTCTTTTTGAGCTTGCTTTTTTTAAAAAGGCAGACTTGGGCCGGGCGCGGTGGCTCACGCCTGTAATCCTAGCACTCTGGGAGGCTGAGGCGGGTGGATCGCTCAAGGTCAGGAGTTCGAGACCCCGTCTCTACTAAAAAAATAGGAAGAAATTATCTGGCCAGCTAAAATATATATAGAAAAAATTAGCCGGGCATGGTGGCTACTACAGTAGCCTGTAGTCCCAGCTACTCGGGAGGCTGAGGCAGGAGGATCGCTTGAGCCCAGGAGGTGGAGGTT
>MPIZ01000006.1:4414809-4432429 GCA_003258685.1 Prolemur simus | reverse complement strand
AAAAAAAAAAAAAAAAGAAAACTAAAATAATAATAATAATAATGAAAAATTTAAAAAAATTAAGAAAAGGAATATATCAAATCAGGACATTAGATGATACATCCCAAGATGAAGGAAAAAGACATAAAGAAGAGAAGAAATATACGTATATCACATATCACTAGATACGTATCACTAAAAATGATAAATAAGCAATAAACACTGAGATTGGTGAAATATCTACTGTCAACCCCAAGATAGTGCCTTGACAAAGGGAACCCCAGAGACCAGAGTTCTGAAGGATTTTGCTATGTACAGATGCCCTCCCCAACTCCTGGGATACTGGTATTCAAACTGCAGGAAACACAATCCCAATGGAGTTTTATGCTTGAATAGCAAAACCAATGAGCTCCTGAACACCAAACCATGGGTAGAGTCTATTTAGTTCTGAGAATTGCTCAAACAGAATGCGTCAGCCTTGCTATCTTCCTGGCAAACCTGAGTGTGCACGGAACACGTGTTAGTATCATCATCAGACGTGTGAGGATCGCAAAGAGAGAGACCCAGTGGCTCAACTACAGCACCCAATGCAAGATGAGATACTGCACCAGACCCAGCCCAAATGGGGCAATGGGCATGGCACCCTGTCTCTGACCCGGGATCCATCCAGACTCCCCCAGTCCAGCCTCCCGACTTGTCTTGCTTTCAAAAAAGCAGGGCACCCATCCAGGACTGCATTTCCTAACAGCCAATATGAGAAATACCCACCCACGTGCTCATGATAAAGACCCCCTCGAGGTGACATCTAGACACACATCTAGACTGGGATGTGTCCCACAGTGGCCAGGCTTTGTTGAGCTCACACTTTCCTGCTAAAAGTCCTTTTTACCACGTGAGGCAACATTCCCATGTTGCAGGGATTAGGATCTGCTATCTTTGGGGCCCCTTTCCCAGCCTACCACAGCCTCCGGTTCTTTTAGGGCAGGAGCTCTGTCCCATCCAACCTGGGTCCCAGTGTTTGGTTCACAACCTCACTGAGTAGTAATACTTAACACTTATTTGCTGGAAAATGGATGGATGGACAGAGGGATGGATGGATGGATGGATGGATGGATGGATGATGGATGGATGGATAAATGAATGAATGAGGTGGTCCCATCCATTTTCCTTCACTGGGAAACACATGCATCATAAGTCCAGCTACTGAATCAAGGTTTCCCAAAGCAAATAAACACATCCACCTTAGTGTGTACTAAGCCCCAATGGCTCTCTTAATATCAGTTTCAGGCTTAAATCCCAGATCCCCAGACCTCCGCCACGCCATGCATTCAGCTCTACTCACCCAGCAATCCATGCTATTTCTCTGGCTGCTGGAAAGTATCCTCTGGCTCCAAGAAATCATACCATCAGGCATCAAGGAGCACACACTAACTTCTCCAGAATCATGTTCTCTGTTTCCCACGGAGGAACAGCGACATAAGGATTGTCATGTCACACAGAGGAACACTGAGGCCAGCATCGTACAAGACTCCAATTGCTCTCGGAGCCCCTCTCCTCAGCCTGGGGATTTTGGCATCTGCCACTTGCCAGTGTGCTTGTTTACTCAGCAATGAAGACTTAGGGCTCGGGCCAGGAGACACCTTGCTATCCCATCAAGAATCTTACTTGGAGTTCCCTTTGTGATCATGACGAGAGAAGCTGGCACTTGTGTGCAATGACTTCAAGCTGCAGCAGGCTCTTTGGTGATGTGCAAATGCTCGAAGGTTGAGATCTTCCTAGAATTCAAGATTCTGCTATTTGGCACATAGTCCTGGCTGCTTAGCAATGTTCCGATGAGGGCATGCCTGGATCTTGGTTGAACATAGGAGGTCATTCCAGTTTAGAAACACACTTGTCTGAGCTCCAGGGCTTAGCAAAACCTCTGAGCAGTTCTAGGTCTTTAAGATGATCCTGTGTGGAAAGTGTCAGAGGTGCTGCCTCACACCCAAAGCTAGAAGCTGCGCTTGGCCTTTGCTCAGCTCCAGGGATCTTAAACTTGGCCGAACCAGAGGGTGACTTGGAAAATCTAAATCAATGCTGATGCCCAGAAGAATTAACTGCAGAATTCTGTTGGGAGTCGACTGAGCACCAGTCATTTTCAGAAGTTCACCCAGTAAGCAGCTAACAACCTGTAGCCTTACTGGACCTTTGTGGAGATCTTCACAGATGGTTTTGAAGAGGGCTTGGTGGGGAATGGAGGTGTCTAGCTGCAGACTTGATTCCCTTCCTTGAGGAGAGAATGGGTATGAGCAGAGATGGCTACAGAATATGCAGCCCCGGTGCAAAAGGAAAATGTGAGCTCCTTGTTTAAGCCTAACTAACAATTTCAAGATGGCGGCAGCAGAGTGTTAAACCAATATGGCAGCCTTCTGTGCAGGAGGGCCTGTGCGGCTGCACAGGTTGCGCACCTGTGAAACCCTGGGTATGTATAACAGAAACTATGACCTCCATGGCTTTCCAGGTCCTCAGAAATGGAAGGGGTGTTTTCTGCAGCCCCATGGTATCTGGTTCCTGTAGCGTATAGTAGATTGCATAGTGTATCCCCAAAAGATATGGCCAAGTCCTAATCCATGGTATCTGTGAATGGGACCTTAACTGCAGGACAAGTTTTTGCAGATGTAATTAAGTGAAGGATCTTGAAATGAGGAAGATCATCCTGGATTATCCAGGTGAGCCCTAAATCCAATGACAAGTGTCATTGGAGACAGCAGAGGGGACACAGACGCAGAGGAGAAGCCACGTGGAGATGGAGGCAGAGGCTGGAGTGACGCAGCTACGAGCCAAGGGACACCTGGAGCCCCCAGTAGCTGGAAATGGCAGGAAGGAGCCTCCCCTGGAGCCTGTGGAGGGAGCGTGGCCCCGAGACACCTGCATCTCAGACTTCTGGTCTCCAGCACTGGAAGAGGATACATTCCCATTGTTGTAAGCCGCTTAGTTTGGGGTAACTTGTTACGGCAGCCCCAGGAAACCATAAATGCATAACCTGCAGTGAGCTGTTTGAATAAGCAGGAAGCATCTACTGGGACCATCTGCCAAATCTTCACACAGACACCTGAGCCCCAGGAGGGCGTAGCAGATGTGACATAGGGGCTGCTATAAATCCATAAATCTTCTTGTGGGTTCATGCCATTGGGCTTCACCTCCTCCCGTGGCACTATGAGTCCAGCTGGGATGTGGGGTTCAGCAGTGTCTGATGCTCAGGTTCCATCATTCCCTGTAACCACTGGCAGGCTCTCCTTCCTTGGCCCTGTTCTGATGGCCTCCTAGTCTCATTGTTCAGCCCGTGGCTTTCCTGGGAGGTGTCATGGGACATTGATTATCTAAGCAGACGTCCTGCAGAGAGTCTGTGTGTTTCCATGGCAAAGGCTCCAGCTCGTTCACTCCATACAAACAGTCCTGCATGTTGAGTTCTCAGCTCTGCCCAGCCCAGCAGGACACGGCGAGCTCCCCAAACAAACATCACAGGGAACAAAATCCAGATCGCTCATCCTTTTGCACCAAGGAGGGTCCCTTGTCTAGTGGATCCATGACCCGGAATTCCTGGTTACCTATAAAGAAACAACAGAAATCCAAGCATCTTGATTATCTGTAAAGCAAAATCATGGTATGTGGTGACAAACACATTTTAGGTTCCAACCTAAGTGCTACCGGGAACTCCAAGCTGGATGAGATGTTGACTCTTTCTGTGGGTAAATTCCCCACCCATGTGGGACTTACAACGTACACACAGTGCAGGGCATTAAACTGAGGGTTCACAAAGTAAGGTCCATCGGCCTAATCTGGGGACCTCTTGTTTTTGTAAATAAAGTTTTATTGTTTACGCTCTCTCTGTAGCTGCTTCTGAGCTATCATGGCAGAACTTAGTAGTTTCAACAGACAACTATAGCCCATAAATATGAGAATATTTATTAACTCGTCCCTGACATAAAAGGTTTACTGATCCCTGAACTATCTATCTATCCATTCATCTCTGTCTACCTATCATCTATTAATTATCTGTCTATCATAAATAATGATCTATCAATCATCATCTATCAACTTTTTATTTCAATACCTATCATCTATCTAATCTATTATCTATATACCTACATAGCTATATCTATCAATATCTCTCTTCATCTATCTTATCCATCCATCCATCATCTATCTATCACATATCTATCCAACTACCTAATGGAACTAAAACAATCCCTGGAATATAGTTATTCCATACTCTTTTAGAATAGACGAATAAGTGAACAAGTGAATGAATGGATGAGTAAATGGTGTTTTTCAGAGTCTAACACAATATCTTGGAACATAATTTCTCTAGAATATTTTCTACTCTTTTTCTTCTGAAGAAAAGCAACAAGGGACAGAAGTAGACTCTGTGTCTTCCAGGTAACCGAGAGGAGGAGATTAAGAGGATGATGTTAGTGAACACTGAATGTGAAAATGAAGAGTCTTGGCTGTCATGGGCCACCTGACGAGTAAGCTCTGCTGACCTTGGAGGAGTCAGAGCAGGGCATGTCCCGTACGACGGGCCATGTGTCCAGTGGGGCAGCTCTATGTGGTCTGGGACAGTGTCATGACCACAGTGTCCTGCAATTCAAGGCTCCACCTGGAAAATGTAAGGGAACACTCTATCTCTAGTGCTGCCAAAGGAATGATTCATCCACAATGCCAACTCTGTCATGGCCAGAAAAATGCTCTTCAGACATGGGGACTGGGCAGCAATTGTGCCAGTGCTGAAGAAGCAGATATATTAGATACCAGGAAAGACCTTCAGCATCTTTAAGATGCAATTTAGTCTGGAGTTCAGCACTCTGGCCAAGAAAAGCACCAATGCCTTGGAGGCACAGAACTGAGAGAGAATCCATGCCCAGTTTTCTCAAGTATTAAAACCCTGAACAGTGACATTTCTTCATGTCTTATTAAGTGGCCATTAGACAATTCTCTATTCCAGAGGGATGGCTGATTCTTTTTTTTTTTTTAAAGGGCAAATAAGACATTTGTTATTTTAACTCTTGAGCATAGAGATTTGCAGACATATGCAAAAGTAGACTGAAGAGTAGGCAGCTAACTCGCTTATGAGGGGCCACCACGCCCCTTTCAGAAAAACCAAGCAGTAGCGTAAAAAGTATTTGTTTCGGAGATCAATGTGAACCCCACCCAGGAACTGCTGCCAGCTGTGATTTCATGGCGTGGGCTGTGCCAAGAGGTGACACAGATTTGGGTTCTTTGGTGGCATTTTGTCATTTAAGGGAATGGACAGTAAGATGACCAATGGTCCCTGGTCTCTCACATCAGGGCACAGTTTGGCAGGAGACACACAGCACTCTTTGAAAAGCATTTCCAATGGCTTGTCACTCCAGGTAGGAGTTTGAGTTCCAACACCCATTGTCAGAGAAGGGATCAAGCCATCCTTGCCTGACAGGTGAGTGACTAAGGATAAGCCTCAGAAAGTGCCCAGTAACTGTGTGAGGCTTTCAGAAGCAGTATGAGTATCCTATGGCCACCATAACAAGTTGCTATCAATTTGTTGATGGTTTATAACAATAGACATTTCTTCTCCCCAAGTTCTGGAGACCAGAAGACTAAAATGAAGAGGTCAGCAGGGCTGAACTCCCTCCAGAGGCCATACTGGAATGTCCTTCTTGTCTTTTGCAGGATCCTGTAGCTCCAGGCATTGCTTTGCTTGTGGCCACATCACTCCAATATCTGCCTCCGTGAACACATCTTGTCTTCCACCATCAAGTCTCCCTTTGCCTGTTGCTGATCAGAACCCCTGTGGTTAGGCTGGGTCCACCTGCATGATCCAGAATGATCTCCTCATCTCAAAATCCTCAGTTACATCTGCAAAAACTCTTCGTCCAAATAACGTCATATTCTTACATTCTGAAGGTGTGGCCAAGGACGTATCTTCCTGGGGCTACTAACTTTCCATTATAGAGTTGACGGATGAACCCCAAAGGATGGTCGCATCATTCATCCAATTCCAGGGATGGAGAACAAGCTTCGTGCTCCTGGTGGGTGAGGTAGCTACACCTGCAGACGTAGGGCTGTCAGGAGAAAATGTCCAGCAAAGAAGGTCCTAGTAGACTGTCCCATGGCGACTGACAGGGCAGCATTTTACATCGAATATGATGATTATACTTATCTCAGGGTCATGCACTGACAAATAATCCAGCCCCTCAACATGTCACCAGGAAAAGAGACAGGAGGTGAGCACGGAAAATGACTCGAATATGGCAGAGCCTAAGACAGAGGCCACCTGTGGATGTTGCATGGTGGTGACCAGGCAAACAGGCCAATAGAGTTGTCCTCTGTCCACAGTGACCACTGCCCTGGTCCCTGTGCTAGATAATCCAATGGTGACCTCTGCCCAGGCACCACCCTGGTCCCTGTCCTAGAGATTCCAACAGTGACCACTATCCAGGTCCTGTCCTCAGCCCTGTCCTAGACAATCCCACAGTGACCTCTATCCTGGCACTACACTCGTCCCCTGCCCTACAGAATCCCCTGTGTAGCTGGGTAACGGTGTGCATGTCTCTGATCTGACAGCACCACGCAGCTACCCACTGACAGGGCCACTCTTGAGCAAGGTCTACCGATGTTGGGACTGGACACACCGAACTGATCCTACACGCTGAGCCAGGCCCACCTCGCCCTGTGTCTGGGACCTGTGACTCTTAGCTGGGCCTCTGGAAGAATGAGTTAGGGCAAGAACAAAACAAAACAGGGGACCCCATCAACCAGCGGGTCCCCGGTAGGATATTGCAGCCCCTGCAAAGAGTTCCCCTCTCCTGGAACTTTCATCCTCAGTCCTGCATGACCCCTCTGTGCCAAGCAAGGAAAACCGCACAATGAGGTGGGAAGATTTAATTATTTATGGCACCTGTGACAGCGTGGCACTTTGGGAGCACAAGGATTATGGCTCAGGAACACATGGGGGTGGTCACCCTCAATGTTCCCTTGGTTCCTTCAGTTCTTGCAAAAGCTCAAGCGGCCAACTCAAGGCTGCGGGACAGAGCCCGGGGGCAGGTGGGTGTGAGAAATGCGGATTCCGTGGTCCGTCCAGACCCCTGGGCGGATGCAACGTGTCCCGGGGACAGCAGCTAGCTCAAGGCGGCATCACAGGTCACGTTGGGAACACCGGCCATCCGACAGCTTGTGGCCCACAGCTGTTGCTGCAACTTCTGGTTGTAGGTGACCTTGAGGGACGTGGTCTCCTTCTCGTTGTACAGGTAGCGGCCGCCAACTCCTTCCAGCTCTGGGGTGACCGCTGCATAGACGGATGTCCAGGCTCCTTCGTCGGGCGTCTGTGGGAAGAAGGAACGAAGACCAGGATGAGTCCATGTTCCCAGCAGAAGAGACAGTTCCCGGAGCTCACACAGGTAGCGCCACGGGGACAGAGCACGCTCACGGCTGCGCGGACAAACATGCAGAAAGCAGGTGCGGGCAATCGTCTAGCTTGACCTCCCCGCTGTCGGGTTTCTTTTTAACAGGTGCTGACAACGCACCAAGCGGGTTGCATGTGAATAGCAGGTTAATACATCGCACTAGGCAGACGCGTCTTGAAGCCCCTGACGTGTGTGTGCGTGTGTGTGCGTGTGTGTGTGTGTGTGTGTGATTCACCTCGCTCTGTACCGCACTGAAATGCGTATTAACGGACTCGGAGCAGATGAGCGATTGCTCTGCTTCTGTGTCAGACAAACAATATTAGCAATGAGATGAACCATCATAAAATGAGGCGGGTTACGCGAGGGAGGAGCGAGGCATTCGCGGGCTGTGACGGCGTGTTTGGTGGAAACACACGGTTCAAGGAAGAGCCCGAAATGCATACAAAGAGCCTTTCAAAGACTGGGGATTGTACCGTAGCAGAAGGTGACAGTGTTGGAACACAACACACTCTGATTTCCAGCATTGGGAGCTGGCCCCCGGGGCGTGTTCTCCCAGATGGAAGCAGTGGGTTCTCTGAGACCTGAGACGTTGTGGGAGTACGAGCCCCTCGGGGCTGGAGGTCAGTAAGCCAGGAGCCAATGGGATCCTTTGTAACTTCTTACCGCCACCGTAAGGACTTGCCGGGAGCTTCTATCTTGTAATACCCTTTTGGGAAATCCGCCCGATATGTCCAGCCCTAGACCTTCCTACACGCCCCTCAGAGTGTGTCCTCGCAGGACTACAGGGAACCTGTCCGGCCAACAATCTGTTTTGTACGTCTGCCACCGTCCACGGAGAGGATTAAGGGGTTCACGCCCCAAACACCCCACCTTGGTCTTGCCCGTGGGGAAGTCACCTCCATTTGGAGAGCCCCTCTGCCCTCCGGGGGCAGGCTACGGCCCTACCTGGGCTTTCTACATTGTCTCTGGGTGGACAGAGTCACCCCCGTCTGCAGAGCCTTCTGCCCTCCTGGTGGGCCCTGGGGGCAGTGTCTGGGCTTCTATATCCACCACGTTTTGAAAAATCCTGTTGTCTGGGTAACAGCTCTCGTGACATGCTTAGTCAGTTGGCACACACACAAGGCTGCGGTACAGGGCAGGCACTGCCCGCAGTGTGCTGAAGCGAGCCCGGGGTTTCCAAGACACGGCATGGTGCCAAAAATGTAGCCACTGCCAGGGACACAGACAGAACGTGGTGACATTCTATTTGAGGATCGTTTTTCTGCAGAAAACTCACTTACACGCACATACATACTCACATGTGGATGCTTATGCAATGCCCAAGTGCGTACACATACATACATACATGCATACGAACATACACACTTACATGCATGCATGCACACCAATTCACACACATGCCTGCAATGTGCACACATGTGCACATAATCATGTGCACCCTCACATGCACACATACACAAGCACACGCATGCTCACATGCATAAATATACACCCACATGTACACATGCACACACTATCATGCATACTCACAGGAACACACATGCACTCATTTGTATGCACATATACACACAAATACTCATCCACATGTACACATGCTCCCATGCACACACTCAATTACATGCACACACATGCTCATTCACATGCACACACACACTCACTGTCATGCAAACATGCATAGACACACTCATTCTCATGTAAATATGCACACAAAGGTACTCAATTCACATGCACACATGGTCACACACACTCATTCTCATGCACACATGGTCACACACACTCATTCTCATGCACACACGCTCACGTGCACACACTCATTCTCATGCACACATGTGCACATGCTCAGATGCACATTCTCATGCACACATGCTTACATGCACACACAATGTCATGCACACATGCTCACTGCACACAGATATTGTCATGCACACACTCATTCTCATGCACACATGCTCACTCATTCTCATGCACACATGTGCACATGCACACGTTCTCATGCACACACACTCACTCTTATGCACACATTCATTCTCATGCACACATGCTGACATGCACACACACTTATTCTCATGCACACAGGCTCACATACACACATTCATTCTCATGCACACGCTCATCCTCATGCACACAGGCTCACATGCACACTCTCATTCTCATGCACACATGCTCACTCATTCTCATGCACACATGCTCACTGCGCACACACACTCAGAGTTCCCAGAGCAGCCCAGGAGTTAAGCCGACAGAGCCAGGACAGGAAGAGGAGACATTCCTCAACGCTAATGTATCCTAATGTAGCTTTTGAAAGTTAATCACATCCTACTATCGTTTGCTTAAATACACGATAGATACGAGGTTAAAAAAAGCAACCACCAATCACTGCAGAACATTTCAAAGCATTGGGCTTCTAATGAAGATGTAGGAAATGAGATTTAATTTGTGATTCTTTAATTCTTAAATGTTTTGACAGCTCATGAAATAAATGATTTTATTCATTTATTCTTCGTTAGATCTACTGTCACCACCCTAATCAGCACCCATCATAGTGATGTATGTCAGGCCTATGTGAAGGGTGGGGTGTCTGTGGTAGGTGCTGGGGTGCACGTGTCTGTAGGCCTCACTCACGCTGGCCCGCACGTGTGTACTCACATGTGCACACACAAGCACACAGGCATGAACATATGCTCACATGTGCACACACATCTACTCACACAGACATATATGCACACCCACATGTGCACACACATGCTCCCATGCATGCGTACCCACATTCAGATATAGTTACACACATGCTCACATGTGCTTGCATGTACAAATACATGCATGCTCACACGCACCTACTCATGAACATATACTCACTCATATATGTCCACACATATTCTCATGTACAGACACATGCACACACACGTGGCCATATGCATAGGACTTTCACTTTGGGACATTTACCTACATTCTCGGGGCAGGGGCCTGGGAGACACCACAGAATTGGGGTCCCAGGACCTGGGCTCAAATCTCCTCTCCACTGTGTGTGAACCCACAGACCCTGCCCAAGCCCGTCTCTCTCTCTCTAAGTCTGTTTCCTCAGCTGGAAAATGGGAATTGCGGTAAGAGCATCACTACACCATTACTGAGCAGATCATGTGAAACAACGTAAAGGAAAGGGCCTTCGCAAGCAGAAACATCTGAAAGCCATAAACACCAGCCACCACCGGGTGAGGGTGAGGGCTGTGTGACTCGGACGAGTGAGATATGCGGAGGAGAAGGTGCGTTTGGGACGACGTCTGAGTCCCAGTGGGGCCTGGGAGGAGGAAGTGTGTCCCCTCTACACACGCACGACACCCGCTCCTGGCTCTCTGCTGGAGCCTTCCTGCTGAGCAGGTGCTGCGTTTGGACCCAAACATGAAGCAGAATGCTTGTTATGGGCTGATCTGTGCCCTCCAAATTCCTGTGTTGAAACCCTGACACCCAGGACCTCAGACTGTGGCTGTGTTTGGAGACGGGTCTTTAAAGAGGTGATTAAGGTAAACTGAGGCACCAGGGTGGGCCCTGCCTGATCTGACAGGACTGGTGTCCTTCTAACCAGAGGAGATGAGGACACAGACAGGCACAGAGGGACGACCCCGTGAGGACACAGGGAGAAGACGGCGTCTACACGCCCAGGAGAGAGGCCTCGGGAGGGACCAGCCCTGAGACCCCTGGATCCGGGACTTCCAGCCGCCAGAGCTGTGAGCAATGAATGTTTGTTGTCTATAAGCCGCCCAGGCTGTGGTAGCAGCCTGAGCTAATACATGTCCCAACAGCAAGCTCTCTGTCTGAACAGTGAATTATTCCAGGTTACGGAGGCAGCACGAAGAAGAAAACAAACAACACATTTTCCTGTAGACATACAGTTCCCTGGGGCTTTCCTCTCCCCCACAAGCTCACACGTAACTCTCCTACCAGCCGGAGACTTGCATGTATGTATGAGCATGTTTGTGTGTGGGTGAGTGTGGGCGTGCACACATTTGTGTGTGCACACATGTGCATGTGTGTATGTGGGTGCAGGTGTGTGTTTGTGTACATGTGTTTGTACATGTGCATGTGTGTGCATGTATATGTATGCGCATGTGCATTTGCACACACATGGCCCCAGCTACCCAATGGAAGCTGTGGGCTGTGCCTAACTTCTAGGAACGTTTCAACGCTTCCCCTGACCATGGAGGCCGAGCAAGAGTGAGGAGCCCTCCCTCAGCTACGACACCATAAGAGATACATGTTCTCTCTCCACGTGAGGAAACGCGGTTGCCTGGGAGACGGTGTGAAAGACAGCGCTCGTGAGACTTAACGCAGGGCAACGCCAGTGTTAGGTGGGACTCTGGGATGGCTGTTTTCATGTGACTTCAAAGAGCAGGCTGGGCTCTCGTGCCAGCCGTGCACTCAAACTCGAGCCTCGGTGCTGCTCGGAAGGTATTCTGTGCACGAGATGAACATCCACAATCAGCTGACTGTAAGTAAAGGACAAGCCGCCATCGTGTGGGTGGGCCGCATCTAATCAGTCGAAGGACTTTGGAGCAAACACCGAGGTGTCCCAGAGAAGCAGGAAACCCGATGCAGGCTCCATCAGGGAAACCCCGCCTGCGTTTCCGCCCGCCCTGCCGAGTTTAGACTCACAGCTGCAACAATCGAATCTCGCCTGGGTCTTCAGCCGGCCCTGCCGACTTTGGACTTGGCCAGCCCCCACAATCCTGTAAGGCAATTCCTTCAAATAAACCTCTCTCTCTGCACAGATTCTTCCGGGCCTGTTTCTCCGGAGAACGGTGAGAGGTACAGACTTCACCTGTCTTAACTGCAGAAGCTCCGGGCAGGAAACCCCGGAGCCAGGAGGAAAATCCAACCTCCAGGAACCATCCTGGCGTGTCACTAAGCTTGGGGTGCTGGGCAGCCTGGCCGCGAAGGCAAACACAGAGGTGACTGGCTGGCTTTTCGGCTGCAGCGAAGGAGGGAATTTAGGGCAAAAGTTCCTGTTCAACAGAGGTGTCTTCCTGCTTGGGTGGCTGCCTCGGAGCCTGCAAGGTCTTTGCTCCTGGGGAGTTTATTGGCGCCACGAGGGGACACCCCTCACGTGCACAACCCGGGGGGAAGGTGGCCTCTCCTCGGACAGGACAAGACTGCCCTTCCCGGTTCTGCAGCTTTTGTGACATTTCCAAAGTGTGCCCTGAGCTGATGTAGGTGGCATCACCTCCAAGCCCCAGACAGGAACATCTCTCTCTCTCTCTCTCTCTCCCCCCCACTATCAATTTATAGAATCCAGGCTCCGCTAAGAATCAGACGCATTAGATCATTTGCAGACTATACTCTTTCTGCTTCTCAAAGTTTCATTTTGAATCTAAATTACGTTTGTTGCCTCGTCTCCGATCGGTAGATTCCCGAGGAAACAGGACAACAATGAAGGCAACACAACTTCCCCCCGAATTCGTCCTGGAGCCCAGAATGACGGCACCGTCCTCTTTCGCCTGCGGATTCCACGCGGGGGCCGCGTTCCCTGCCGTCCTGAGGTCTAGGTTGGGGTCTGTGCGCTCAGCACACGTCGGAATCCCGAGGATGGCTTGTGAGAAAGGGTCACCCCTGTCCCCGGCATTTGTGACAGAGCAGGTCTCAGGGGACCCCAGAACATGTGTTTCTAACTAGTTCCCAGACGCCGCAGCTGAGGGTGCAGGGTCAGGGTCCCGTGCTGAGAGAACCAACCGCTCACTTACGCCTCTCGTGCCAGTCTGCAGGTGACAGCCCGTGGGCCACATTCAGCCTGAACGTTTCCGTTCTGAAAGTGCAGTTTTAAAAAAATAATAATAAATATGCCAGGAAGACTACAGGTGGCCAGGAGAAACTGAAATATTTCCTATCCGGGCAACCTGTCGTCTAGACCGATGAACTGCACCTTCCCGGCGGAATGTGATTACCCGTCCCCCGCGCGGCCGTGGGTGACAGGAGCTGTCTCGTACGCGGGCCCAGAGTGACAAAGAGCGCGTCCTCCCAGCCGCGGCCGGCAAGCAGAGCTGCCTGCTGCATACACACGCGGTTCTGTAAATCAGGCTCCCTGCGTGCGGTTTGAACAACACGTCCTGTTTTATCTACGGCTTTAAAAAGAAATCGGATCTTCAGGGACTTGCAGAAAACGTGGGGCAACACTGCGATTGCAGCGTGTCGGTTAGACAGAGGCAGGGGCATCTCGGAAGGCCCCGATGCCGCCTGCCAGGGCTCAGGGGACAGGGCACGAGGCGTGTTTGGGGTGAAGTCTGCACAAAGCCGCTCTGGAGTCCTGCAGGCTGCCGGCGCTGGAAGCTACAGAAGCCATTTCAATTCAATTCGGCACCACGAAGGTTTAGTAAATGCTCGTCAGTATTTTGCCGGCTCTGCAGGCAAGGAAAGATGATTCTAGAAATAGCCCCCCTGCCCACCCGAGAGCTCACGACAGCTACTGGAGGTGGTGTTGAGCGTTGGCCACTGGGCGCATGAGAAAAATAAAACTCAACAGAACAGCGGGTGCAATTTCCAGCGCACCGAGCAGACCCGCCAGCCACGTACAGTCGGAGGGAGGCAGGAATGCGTCATAATTGCATAATTACACAGGGCTGTACAGGGCTGGAAACGCTGCCGCATAGCTTCTGTCAGCGGTTCCACAACAGTCTCACGAGATATTATTATCCGCAATTAGCAAATTAGGCAACAGGAGACCAGACCCGGGAGAGAGAGAGGAGAAGTGAGTGGCTGCTCGGAACGGCCACATCCTGGTCCTCCCGGAGACTCCATCCTCATCACCTTCCTCCCCTTCCAGACAAGGACCCGCGGTCCCTGCCCGTGGCTGCCCTTGGCATCCGCCTCCTGCCTCGTCTTCAGAATCGCAACGTGCAGCTGAGTTCTCCACTGAGGCACAGACGCACGTGCGCTGGCTCTACCGCTGTCTCTACGTACAGACCCTGTTGATGCACCTCGAGCTCAACCTGCCCCCAGTCCCCACTGGACAGACGCTTTCATGCCCCCAGGTTGCCTGAGGCAGAAACCCCAAACTATCTTCCACATCCCACGTGCAACCAGTTCAGCCCGATTTTTGTCACCTCTCACCCTGGTGAGAGCTGAGGTCCAGCTGGAGGGAGGGTGTGAGTGCCCCGCGGCTGCCGTGCCACGTCACTGCCAACCTGAGGCTTACGACAGCACAGATGTGTGACCTCACAGCTCTAGACGGTGGAAATCCAAAATGGATCTCGATGGGGTAAAACAGCAATGTCAGCAGGGCTGGTTCCTTCTGGGGGGTCCAGGGAAAAATCGCTTTCCAGCTTTTAGAGGATGTTCCTGTCCCTCCGCTCAGGGCATCTTCCTGCATCTCCAAGCTCAGGAATGACGTCCTCACAGCTCCTGCTCCGGGCCTGACACTCCCATCTCCACTTGCAAGTACCCTGTGATGACACTGCGCCCACGTGGATAATTTAGCGTAAGTCCCCAGCTCAAATCCTGAACTTAATCAGACCTGCAAAGTCCTTTTAGCCATGTAAGGTGACAGATTAACAGGTGCCAAGGATTAGGACGAGGATATTTTGATGGGGCTTTATTCTGTCTCCCACATGGGATTACAACATGGACACCTTTGGGGACAGTATTCTGTCTGCCACATGGGATTAGGATGTGGACACCTTTGGGGACATTATTCTGTCTCCCACATGGGATTAGAACGTGGACACCTGTGGGGACATCATTCTGTCTCCCACATGGGATTAGAACGTGGATATCTTTGAGGACATTATTCTGTCTACCACATGGGATTAGAACGTGGATATCTTTGGGGACATTATTCTGTCTACCACATGGGATTAGAACGTGGATATCTTTGAGGACATTATTCTGTCTCCCACATGGGATTAGAACGTGGATATCTTTGAGGACATTATTCTGTCTCCCACATGGGATTAGAACGTGGATATCTTTGGGGACATTATTCTGTCTACCACATGGGATTAGAACGTGGATATCTTTGAGGACATTATTCTGTCTCCCACATGGGATTAGGACGTGGATATCTTTGAGGACATTATTCTGTCTACCACATGGGATTAGAACGTGGATATCTTTGGGGACATTATTCTGTCTCCCACATGGGATTAGGACGTGGATATCTTTGAGGACATTATTCTGTCTACCACATGGGGATTAGAACGTGGACATCTTCGGGGACATTATTCTGTCTCCCACATGGGATTAGGATGTGGACATCTCTGGGGACATTATTCTGGAGTTCTGATGGCAAAAAGAACCCATGGGACCTTTCTCTATTTCCCTAAGCAGAAGGTGGCATCCGCACTGGTCTGGTTGCCCTCACTCACACAGCACTCACTCATTCCTTTAACCGGTATTTAATGAGGTCCTGCTCCATCCCGGGCCCTGGTATATAAGGACACAGAATGAACAGGACATGCAAAGTCCCTGTCTCCGTGGAGCTGACAGCCTTGTCAGGCACACAGTCTAAAATAATTGAATATACCATATGGTTCAGTAACCCCACTTCTGGGTGTGCACCCCAAACAATGCAGGGACTTGAAGAGACAGTGCACACCTGTGTTTTCACGGCATCATTCACAATAGCCAGAATACGCAAACAACCCATGTTTATTGACAAACGAATGGATAGAGAAAATGTGACCCGTCCACACAATGAAATATTATTCAGGCTTAAAGAAGATAGAATTTTGATACCTGCTATTACATGGACAAATGTTGAGGACATAAAGCCACTCACAAAAGGACAAATCCTGTGGGATTCCACTTACACGAGGTCCCTGGAGTTGTCAAATCCAGAGAAACAGAAAGTGGAATGGGGGGCCAGGGGCTGGGAACAGGAGGGGACTGGAAGATATTTTTTCACGGGAGCAGAGTTTCACTCTGGGCGGATAAAGAGTTCTGGAGATGCATGGTGGTGATAGTTACTTAACAATGTGACTGTCATGAATGCTGCTCAACTGTGCTCTTAAAAAGAGTTCAGATGGTACATTTTATGTCATGTATCTTTTCCCACAATTAAAAAAAAATAATTAACTATCCAAGTCAGTGAGGTGACCCATAAAGACAAATAAATCATAGTGAGCGGGGGAGCCAAGTGCTGAAATAACGACAGCATTTCGGCACAGTCCTGAATTCAGCAAAGAAGCAGCATGTGCAGACATCTGGGGGAACAGCATGCCAGGGACAGGGAACAGCCAGTGCAAAGGCTTGTGCGGGAAGAGCCTTAGCAATTGGACTAACAATGTGGAACTGCCTGGTGGCAGTGCCCACGGCATTTTCAGTGAAGCAGCAGTGACTGGTTCCAACAGGGGGCAGAGAGGTGAATTGCACGAGCCCTTCCTGCAGGAGATTTGCTGCAAGGAAGAGCAGATTAATGCATGGTACCTGGAACATAAAAGAAAGTCAACCGAGGCTGTTCAGCTCCTTAACGTGTGACTGCGGTGTTAAGTGCTTCCACAAGTGGGAAGCTTATGATGCAGCGTCAACAGTGAAGATTCCCGGACCTGCACTCTTGAGTTGATTAATTAAACCTGTCACCCTCTGAGCACATCAATCGAAGATGCAATCAGGTGAATGATCTGTCTCCGTTAAGACTACATGACGGATTCAAACGCTCGCCTAAGAGAACCGAGGATGATGAGCCATCTGTCTTATCGGGAAGTGGGTGTCATCTACGTGGTTAATTTGTTCATTTTGATCGGAGCCCTGATCCTGTGATTTCAAAGAGGACTTGTTTGAGGTGAGTCCAGCACAGTGGATCACATACGTGTGGCATTTACAATGGCTCTTTTCTGAGACACTCATTTATCTTAAAACAACGTGTTGGGGTCATGGTCTGGGGCGGGGGGCATACTTAAATATGTGATTGCCGGATTTGACCCAGGAAGCTGCAAAGATTTTCCCAGAGGTCTGGACAGCTAGCATGTGCTCTGCAAAGCTTAATCCACACGCGTGCCAAGGATGACACAGTCTTGCCATGTAGAATGGTCTTGATATGTTTGTAAAAAGAACAGATCAAGCCCCTCATCTTTATGAATGCATGAACAGCCCGGTTTTCTCCAGGGACTGACTTTTTGCCCCCCGGTGAGTGGACCTAAATTTGGAATCAAGCCCATGTTTTCTGATGAGGCAGAGAACAGAGGTTTTGGGGTGATATAAAACCATGATTTTGGAGGATACAAAAAGAACACAAAGAC
>MPIZ01000006.1:4362245-4378635 GCA_003258685.1 Prolemur simus | reverse complement strand
GCTTGGGACTCTGACTCGGGGGGATGGGCGGGACATGGACAATGTATATGACCTGAACTTATGTACCCCCATGATGAGCTGAAATAAAAAAAAAAAAAAAAAAAAAAAACCGAATCGGCAAAAGGATGTCTCACATCTACACGGGTTCCCTGAGGACACGTCGGAAATAGAAATTTCTGAAGCCAATGTTGCCTAAGAGATGAGGTCAATTGTAGGGTAAGATAATGGAGCGTGTGGAGATACCATAATCATTAGGTAGAAAATAAATTCCCTTTGTCTGATGCTCTAGCAAGTCTCCTGGCTTGCAGGGATTGAATAACGCGCTGAGTGCTTTTATATAACACACACACAACAGCACTGTCATGCCCCTGCCCCGTCCACATTTGAAACCATAACCCCTCGATGTGGCTGTGTTTGCAGACGGGTCTTTAAAGGGGTGATTAAGGTAAAATGAGTCACTAGGGTGGGCCCTGATCCAACAGGACTGGTGTCCCTATAAGCAGAGGAGATGGGGACACAGACACGCACAGAGGGACGACCCCGTGAGGACACAGGGAGAAGACGGCGTCTACACGCCCAGGAGAGAGGCCTCAGGAGGGACCAGCCCTGAGACCCCTGGATCTGGGACTTCCAGCCCCCAGGACAGGAGAGAATAAATGTCTGTGGTTTGAGGCATCCAGTCTGTGGTGTCTGTCGTGGGCGTCCAAGTAGACTCCTAAATCGTCTCACGTGCAAAGTGGACAGAGAACGATGCTCGTTGCAAGACTTTTGGGACATCAGTTATCCCCAACTCCTGAAGCGTTCGTGGTATTTGACAGGATTAACATCTCCGGGAGGCGACACAGCGGCAGGACGGCTCACTGGCTTGGACACAGACAAGTTCTGTGACCTCAGTCAATCGAGCCTCCCACACTCACCGCCGATTGATCTGTACCGGGGAGACGGTAGCATCCACTCCGCTGCTGGATGTTGCCAGGCAAAGGGAAGATTCATGTGATTCATGGGTACACAGGAAGTGCTTAACGATCACTGGGTATCAGCCTTTCTCTGCTGAGACTGGAGCGTGTTCAGCAAATGTCTCTCTGGAAACATCTCAGAGCAATGGCGGACCCCACGCGACTACAGATGTGCGTCTGGCCCCGTGGGGGCCCTGGAGCGGTTGCTCCGTCGTCGTGCGGCACGTGGTCTTTGCATCCTCACAGCTGGCTCTACGGTGGGATCGCTTTGGGTGTTGCAGTCCAGCTCTTAATAACATGCTCGCGTCAACGTCCGGGGTCCCAGGATGTCAGACAGAGGGGAGGAGCAGGCTCTTGTGTCCCAAGGGCTGGCAGGTGTCTCAGGTGCACACAGGGCTCTGAGGTTTGGTTGTTCTGCCCTTGCTCTAGGACACGTGACGGATCGCAACAACCAAAAGTCAGTCAAAAGCGGGAAGCAAAAGTACAGAACACGTGCTTTAAACCTTCTCTTGGAAGGGATGTTTTGAGATAGCAAATTATCCTCAGCTGCTTTGTGCAGAGAACGAAGCTTATCTATGACAATCACTGGGCCGTCTAGAACAAGGGAGTGTGGACTTGCACTGTGTTCCTTAAATAAGCCAGGGTGGTGGCTCGTGCCTGTCATCCCGGCACGCTGGGAGGCTGAGGCAGGAGGATGGCTTGAGGTCAGGAGTATTGAGACCAGCCTGAGCAAGAGCGAGATCCCATCTCTACTAAAAATACAAAAATTAGCAGGGCATGGTGGCGCATGCCTGTAGTCCCAGCTACTCGGGAGGCTGAGGCAGGAGGATCATTTGAGCCCAGGAGTTTGAGGCTGCTGTGAGCTATGATGATGCCACTGCACTACCCAGGTGACACAGTGAGACTCCCTTTCAAAAACAGAAAAAAAGAAAAAAGAAAAGAAATGCGATGAAGGAGTGGGGACTTCCTGCATTCCGATTCTCGAAGCGCCGTCTGCAGACGCCTGGCATCCCCGGGCTGTCACCGCGCACTGCCTGGGACGCGCTATGTTCAGAAGTCGAGAGTCAATGTTTAGAAACTTTAAAAAGAAGCGGCAGTCATTTCACGCCTGCTGATTCCATGGCTTTAAAAAGAGCCATATCGGGAGCTTCTATTTTGCATGTTTTTTAAATGCATTTTTGTTCTTTTAGCAGTTCCTTTCGATCGTGCCTGAGACGGTACCCGTCTGCCACAGCGTGCGGGAAGGCGCGTCTTGCCTGGAAGGGTTTGGAAGCGCTGTTCTTGAGCACACACCATCTGCACCAGAATTCCTGACACGCTGTTGGCAGCTTCTGTTTTTCCCCTACAACACGCATGGGGACGTGGGGAAGAGGAAAACCCACACTCCTGCTGAGAGCGGGGACCGGTGACGAAAGGACCGGTGGACCCACGCATCCGGCTTCCAGAAACGGCAATGCTACTGAGTTCTTAAAACGCTGGAAGATGCATCTTTCTTGCTCCTTGGGAAGAAATGGTTGGTTCTTTGCCAACCAGAAACCGTGAGCCCCGCTGTTCCACGTCGAGCTGGCTGCTCCGAGAGCTTTGCTCATGTCCCACCCACTCCTGCGTCGGGCACCTGTGTTCTGTGCCCACCCGGGAGCTGCCTCCCACGGAGGGTCTTGCTGGTAGGCAGCCGAGGGCCCCACGGTGCGATGGCGTCACACAGGACTGTGAGCCTGTCGGGCACGGCAGTTTGGGGACACCCTGAGGACACGAGAACTCTTCCGGGCTGCAGCTCTGACAACAGGGGACATGTCGGACATGGGCCAAAGGTCGTGGCCCTTGGATGCAGACACGAGGGTTTTCTGCCCCCTGGAACATGAACAATGACATTTACTAGGACTTCAGCTTCTACATCTACCTGAAACCTATGTATGGGACACATCCTGCCCCCAGCGTGTTGTGACAGGGGCCAGAGAGTGCGGTGCAGAGGATGCCAGTGTGTGCTGAGACCCCAAAACTGCGCTGTACACGAAGAAGGCTTTACCACAGCTCCTGTCTCTGTGTATCCTGAGACTCCGTTACATGTGTCCCTAAAAGGTGGAAATTTCAAAGAAATAAATAATTTTCCAAGAAAAGACTGATGATGAAGGTCTAATCAAGGAAATGCGGTCTCATCAGAGCAGTGGATAGTGGAATGATAGAAATAAAATTATGAAAGAACAGGGAGGGAGGCGGAGGGTATTTTAGTAAGTGACACAGGGGATCCGTGGGGGAGAGGGGTGCTGATGTTTTTCATTCTGTTAATACCCGGAGCACCTTCAGGGGTACCTTCATTGCTAGTCAGGGAATCTATGGAAATGGAAGTTATAATGTTTTTGGTTTGTTTGAGACAGAGTCTCACACTGTCGCCCAGGCTAGAATGCAGTACTTGCATGATCGTAGCTCACTGCAGCCTCTAACTCCTGGGCTCAAGCCATCCTCCTGCCTCAGCCTCCTGAGTAGCAGGGACTACAAGTGTGCCCACCATGCCAGGCTAATTTTTCTATTTTCAGTAGAGACAGGGACTCGCTCTTGCTCAGGCTGGTCTCAAACTCCTGACCTCAAGTGATCCTCCCGCCTCAGCCTCCCAAAGTGCTGGGATTACAGGCGTGAGCCACGGTGCCTGGCTAGCAATAGTGTTTTGAAAGTATTTAATGTACCCCTAGGAGTCAGGAAATTAGGAGGAGCCAGGCAGTCCCTGGAGAAGCTGAGATGCACCAGCTGTCCCGGTAGGAAGAACGGAAGACTCAGGAAACCAGGAAGGGCAGCCCGTGGGAGGAGGCAGCTCCCTTCCGAGTTAGTTGCTGGTCTTGATGGGAACCCAAGTATCAGCCCCTCCTGGGAGACCACACTCGTGTGCAAGAGAAAAGAGACTTCTTCTATTGCAATTCATGGTTCTGGAGTCAGAGCATTTGAACACGGAGATCAACATTTTTAAAAGTCCCACATTTAACAAATAGGTAGAAACCAAGTCAGGGTGGCCCCGGTCACACAAGATGGAGCTGCCTGAAGTCCAACATGTTCATGGGACAGTGACGATCATTACCGATTGACTAAAGGCTCGATCAATTGATAGGAAGCTGTGACATTATGGGTCACTTTCCACAGCATTTTCTTCAGAGTAACTCATCCTTGAACCTCATGTCAGAACTCTTAGACAGGGAGGGAGAAACAGAATGGAAATTGCAGCAGGAGAACTGATTTTCATCCATGAGCAAGCGAGACAAGGACAGACAAAAAATAAATTAAAAAAAAAAAAAAAAAGAACAAGGTAACAGAAAAGACTGAGAATAATATATGCAATAAGACTAAGGCTGGAAATGCAACATTATAGACAGGAAAGAATACAAAGTTACAGAGAAGGTTTTAAAGGGATACATTGGTGTTTCTTAGTATCCTGATATTGTTACATTTGTAACTAAAAGTAGAACTACCATTGGATCCAGCAATCCCATAACTGGGTAACCACCCAAAGGAAAAGAAGACATTTTATTAAAAAAAAGACACCTGCACTTGAATGTTTAAGGAACAGTAGGGTCTAAGCATTACCGGTAAGGAAGGAGGTCACTGCACCTCTGTGACCACTGAACCAAAAATCTATGTCCTTACACTTGACTTTTATTAGTCTAAATGACCAGGAGAGAATTCTCTGATTGGGAACAATTCCTATATAGTCTCCAACAGTGGTCCCCAACCTTTTTGGCACCAGGGACCAGAATCATGGAAGACAATTTTTCCAGGGACCGTGGAGGAGGAACGATGGTTTGGGGATCAATCAGGTGCATCACATTTACTGTGCAGTCAGACCCCTCTGCTAGTGATAACCTGTATTTGCGGCCGCTCCCCAGCTCCAGCATCACCACCTCAGCTCCAGAATTCCTTTGTTCATTTCGCCCATTCTTATTTTTATCCTTCAAAAGGAGGATGCATTGTCAGGAAAAGCAAAGAAGAGGGTTCTAGGGAAGGTCACGAAGATGTTGCTGCCACACACAAGGCAGCAAAGAAGAAAGACGTTTGCACAGAACGTCCGCAGTGAGACCCGAGGGACCGGGCAGCCTACGAGAAGGACGCTCGGCAAAAATCACTCCGGAGAAGGAAACACGCCCAGGAAGCGGGGACACGGTCGGAAGCAACACAGAGTGTGCAGTGATATTTTCACCGCGCTTTTAAAGTTAGGGCGCTAATTGGCCAAATGAGCCATCGGCTGGGTGACAGTGTGCAGGGATTAGTCACCCTGTGTCAGCTGGGATTCTGGGGACGTAGACCTCACCAAACACTTCCATCTCCACACTCACGGACAGAGAGGACAGCAGGGCACCGTGCATCACATGTAGGATTCACGTTTCCACCCCAATGCTTCTCTCGGGGGCATGACCCACCTCAGTCCAGTCCCAGGTAAACTCCATCGGGTCTTGACTACATGCATCTGCCAAGACACTTGGATTTTATCCCTTCAATTCTCGTGAGAATTTTTCATGAGAAAGTGCTTTTCCTGATAACCAAAGTGGTAGCCGCAAGCTTACAAACAGCACACAAAGAACTTAAATTTGCACCTGACTTGGCCGGGAAGGAGATCAAACAAACACTCAGGAAAACAAGTTTCTGCACCCATGCCCTTGTTATTTTTGTCTGATATTTCTGCAGAGTGTATTGTGTGATAGGCACCATTTTACAAAAAGATTCAATTATCAAAAACGGCATGAAGGAACCCAACAGTAGGGAGGTGTGGTTTCATTTCATTTTGACGAAAAACAGCTCCACAAAGAACAAGGTAAGAGACAGTTCCCTACTCATTTTTTTGGTCTTTTTGTGGTTGATTGACTACCTGACTTTCTTGCCCTATAAAATAAACATAATATGACTCAACCTTCCTCTAAGCTTCTATGTTGAAATTCACACTAGTTAAAAAGAATTAATTGTATAATAAGTGTTATGTATTTTAAAGTGTTCTATGGAGCCCTCTGTACCAGGGGTTAGAGAATCACGTATGTGCGTTATAGGGTTGTTACTGAACGGCCATCAGCTCAGTCTACGGATCTCTAAAAAGGTTTAATGATCGGAGCAACTGTTAACTGAGCTCATGTTATGTGCTGGCCGCTAGCAATGCTCTGCGCCCTAAAAAGAGATTCTATAAAGAAGACACCTGCATTCGAATGTTTACAGCAGCACAATTCACAATTGCAGAGATGTGGAAACAACCCAAGTACCCATCCATCCATAAGCATAAAAATAAACTGTGGTCTATGTACACCATGGAGTATTTCTCAGCCATAAAACAATGGTGATCCAGCCCTTCTCGTATTATCCCGGATGGAGCTGGAGCCCATTCTACTAAGTGAAGTATCCCAAGAATGGAAACACAAGCACCACACGGACTCACCATCAAATTGGTACTAATTCATCAACACTCATGTGCACATTTGGAAATAACATCCATTGGAAATCAAGCAGGTGGGAGGGGGGGAGGAGGGGATGGGAAGATTCACACGTAACGGGTACAATGCACACGGTCTGGGGGATGGGCACACTGTAACTTTGGCTCAAACGGTACAAAAGCAATTTATGTAACCAAACCGTTTGTACCCCTGTAATATTCTGCAAAAAAAAAAAAAGTTGCTTCTGTCTCTGCAAGCTCCTCTTTCTAAGGCCTGCGGCAGTCAAAGCACTCCCGCCGTCCGCTCTTCTCTGCCACCCCAAACCGCCCCTCCTCGCTGGACCCCTGCAGTAACCGCCCAACCGTCCCACCCACTCAGTGAGTGTAAGACGCCTCCAGGAAGAGCCTCACGTTCAGTGAGTAGCTAGAAGAACTCACAGAACTCAGAACCGCTGCTGTGCTCACGGTTATCGTTTCTCACAGCAAAAAGGTAGAGATTAAAGTTTGCAAAGGCGCAAGGTTTACGCAGAGACCGGGAGGCAGAGGCACGAGGTTTCGGCTGTCTGCCCCCAAAGCAATCAGTGCTAAGGTTTCCATCAACCGCGTGTGACCGTGCACACACAGGAATGCCCACCAAGGGACCCCACCCAAGCCCCGGTGTGCGGGCTTTTGGTCATAGGTCGGTCACATAGGCACGGCCACCTCCAGTCTTCAGTCCCTTCGAGGTCACATCGATACCCTGTGAAACAAGGTTGCCATCCAGCAAGGCACCATTGGCACAGACTTGGTGGAGTGGCCCAGGCAGCCCTATACGGCAGGACGTCCGCAGGGCTCAGAGCTCAACTCCCACAGCCAGGAGCGAAGGCCAGGTTTTCCCGGGTCAGGTTAGCCAGTTACTGCTCCCGCTTCTGAAGGACGGCGCCTGCTGTTTCTAGAACATGCCCGACAACCACGCACCCAACCACGGGCCAGTGACAACCGTCGTGAACTACCCTGAGACGTGCATTTCGGTTTAAGTCCTTAAATGCCAGGACTTCAATTTGCCTTTGGCGCTTTCATGAAAAACAGCTTCTTTGACTCATTTCTTTCTTTAAACTGACTCCAGTGCCAAGTTTCAAAACAGGGACGTTCCATTCGTTAATATTTTGTTTTATAATTATGTCTGTTTTTACTGATTCCTAAGCCTTGCTCAATTCTCTTTATTAGGAATAGGCTTCCCTTTTGCAGGTACTTAGGTGGTATCGACACAGGTGTACCGTTGCCAGGGTGCTGCCACCATGGCTTTGAGCTTTTGAGTGACAGAACACGATGTTTTTAAATATTGGGCTGCACTTGGTTGTGGATAACGCACCCTTGTGATCTCAGACACCTGTGGTAGCGTTTATGCAGCAACAAGGTTAATTGCATTCCAGTCAACCAAACAGGTTGTGTTGCCAGAGAACGGAAATGCAAATGAAAGTGTCTCTTTTCCACCTCAGGACGCTTGTCACTGGTCCCCGGAGTCCTGTTTAGCTATTTGCATGCCATCAGATTAATTTAGAGCACATGTCCATGGTATTTATAAGTTTCTGTGATTACACCCATGGGGTGGACCCAATTTCAACTAAATTTAGTGCACACTTTTTCCTTCCTGGTGGAATCTATAATGGACCCTTAAACGACTCAGTCGGGCGTTACGGGCACCAACCCCACAGTCAAAAAGCGCATGTAACTTTGACTCCCGTCAAAAACGTAACTACTAGTAGCCTACTGTGGAATAGCCCTACCAATAACATAAACAGTCACGCACACAGGTTTTGTACGTGATATGTCTTCTCTGCTGTGTTCTTACAATAAAGTAAGCCAGACAAAGAATCCTGTTACTTACAACATCCAAAGGAAGAGAAAATATACTTACTATCCGTTAAGCTGAAACAGAGCATCACAAACATCTTGATTCTTGTCATCTTCACACTGAGTAGGCTGAGGAGGAGGAGGAGGAGGAGGAGGAGGAAGAGGAGGGTCTTGCTGTGTCAGGCATGGGACAGGTGCAAGAAGACACACATAGAGGTGGACCCTGCAGCTGGAACCCGTGTTCTCTGAGCATCAATGGTATGTGATTAACCAGACTGGTGTTTCTCAAACCACCACCGTGGGGTGTCTCAGATCGCCTGGGGGGCTTGTTGAAATGCAGACTGGGGGCCCCAAACCCAGCGCTTCTCACTCTACAGGTCCCTGGGAGACGCTGAAACTACCAGTGCAGTGACAGCCACCGGGTGAGACAACACCCCAGACAGGTAGCTGCCCGGGCAGTGAGCACTGGCCGTCACTCTACTAAGTGTGTCCACTGGACAGGTGGGAAAATGAAGCCCACCCACACCACTGACCCCGAAATCCTCACTGAGGGCCAGGGACCCTTGATTCTGAGTCCTGGTGGATCTTGAAAGGCTCAACTCCATGAACAGAAACCTCAAAAGAAGACAGACTAATGGCCCACAAACATACGAAAAAATGCTCAACGTCTCTAATCAGGGAAATACAAATCAAAACCACAATGACATTTCGCTTATCTCCAGGGAGAATGGCCTTTCTCAAAAAGTCCCAAAACAGCAAATGCTGGCATGGATGTGGAGAGACAGGAACACTCATACACTGCTGGTGGGACCGCAAACTAGTGCAACCCCTGTGGAAAGTAGTATGGAGATACCTTAAACAGATTCAAGTAGACCTAGCATTCGATCCAGCAATCCTGTTACTGGGTATTTACCCAAAAGAACAAAAGACATTCTATAACAAAGACATCTGCACTCGAGTGTTTATAGCAGCCCAATTCACGATTGCAAAGATGTGGAAACAACCCAAGTGCCCATCAATACATGAGTGGATTAATAAAATGTGGTCTGTGTACACCATGGAGTTCTACTCAGCCACAAAAAACAATGGTGATCTAGCACCTCTCGTATTATCCCGGATGGAGCTGGAGCCCATTCTACTAAGTGAAGTATCCCAAGAATGGAAAAACAAGCACCACATGGACTCACCATCAAATTGGTACCAACTTATCAACACTTAAGTGCACATATGGTAGTAACATTCATCGGGTGTTGGGCAGGTGGGAGGGGAGGAGGGGATGGGTATATTCACACCTAATGGGTGCCGTGTGCACCATCTGGGGGATGGACATGCTTGTAGCTCTGACTCCAGGAGTGCAAAGGCAATTTATGTAACCAAAGTCTTTATAGCCCCATAATATTCTGAAATTAAAAAAAAAAAAAGACTCAACTGCAGCTGGAAGCCTGGTCCAAAAAAAAGGCACGGGGGTTGTGTTACTGGCTCTCCAATGCCTTCGGCGAGCAACAAACGGCAGGTGATAGACGCTTCCTCCCACTGAGGCATCAATGTCTTCGTAACGAGGGCAGAGTCAGTTCTAGAAAACAATTTGCACCCTTCAAATAAACAGAGAAGTTTCACTTTCCCGTAAGTGCCCCGTCATCCACACACCCTGCATTTGCACACCTGGCACACCACTGTCCCGTCCCAGGGTGGTGCCAGGATGTCACAGGGAAGATGATGAGCTTTGGTACCTGCAACTCCAGTAAAAGCAGCAACGCGGCCGTGCCGAGGATGTCTGAAAACCAAGACACACGTTTATTTTCTACAAGCTCCCAACTGTCCCGTTCTTCATGCATCTCTTGGCACCAACCCCATATTATTTTTGTTGCTTGACCTTGGAAGTGGGCTGAAGAGTGTTTGCTAAAATGATACGTCTGAGTCCGAACACCGAGTACCTGTCAACATGAACTGGTTTGCGAATAGAGTCTAGGCAGAAATAATGAAGTTAAGAGGGTTAGGGTGAAATCATTCTGGACTGAGGGAGGGCCCTAAACCCAATGACAGGTGTCCTCATAAGGGACAGCAGAGGGGACACGGACGCAGAGGAGGAGTGCGAGACGCAGGGGTCTCGGGGCCGCGCTCCCTCCGCAGGCTCCAGGGGAGGCTCCTTCCTGCCTCTCCCAGCTCCTGGGGGCTCCAGGCGTCCCTGGGCTTGTGGCCGCGTCACTCCAGCCTCTGCCTCCGTGTCCACGTGGCTTCTCCTCTGCGTCTGTGTCCCCTCTGCTGTCTCTTAGGGGGACACTGTCATTGGGTTTAGGGACCTGTCATTGCATTTAGGACCCTCCCTACTCCAGGATGGTCTCGTCTTGAGATCCTTCTGTTGATTATATCAGCAAAGATCCTGTTTCCAAATAAAGTCACATGTGTAGGGTCCAGATGGATAGATCATTTCTTCCTTAGCGGGGTGACCATTCGATTCACTATGGGAGCCGAACAGGAGCTAATGAAGCCGTACTGAGTGTGGCTGCGAAGCTCTGACTTGCGGGCGTGGAGATCAGCTAATGACGGATGCTCTTGTGCCGCCGGAGGCACAGGAAATACACGCCGAGGTGAGAACCCTGACATTGCGAGTAGGAGCCCAGTGACTTTGTCGGGTCGTCACCCTAACTTGTCTCTGCCCTCGTAGCCTCACAGCCGAACTGCCCTCACCCCGCCTCTGAGTCACCTCTCCCAGCCACCCTCACGCTGAAACTCCGCTGGCCGTCCAGGGCTGGTTCCATTTCCAGCTCCGGGCCGGAGGCCGGCCGTGTGTCTGGCGGGACCCAGCACGCCCATCTGGCCGGCCCCTGTTTGCCTCTGGGTGCAGCCTGGCCTTTCTCCCAGGGCCCCGCGCGTAAAAATAGCCACCGGATCAGCCCACCAGCTGACAAGCGTATGAGCGTGTGTTCCTCCCCGCAAACGCAGCGACGCCCGGGCTGGGCCAAGACGTAGCGGCAGGTGGTCAGGGACAGGCTCTTGCGTTTCTTCATTCATAGTTTACATAACTCCCGTTCTGGGGGCGCGGCCCGAACAAAAGCAACGTGAGCCGCACCCCCGTGCTCACCCCCAGCCCTCAGCGCTGCGGACGGGACCACAAGACCGTTTTCCCGACTTGAAACTTAGAAGAACGTATTTGCCTTCTCGTCCTGGTTTTGAATGCAAACATTCCCTGATTGTGCATCAGGCCCGCACCAGGAACATAAAGTCAATATAGTAACGGCCTTCGAGAGTGTGTTCTCAACAAGCCAAGCAATCAGGAGGAAACAGAAAAGAGCAGGGTGCACTTGACCCCCATAAACTCTCGCCAACTAGCCTCATGTAGTGGCGGTGCCAGTCGGGTGGGGGGAGTGAGGGCTAAACCATGAACGTAGCAGCTATCAATTCAGCCCTTACGGTTTACTAACGTTGTAATTGTACCGGTCAATCTGGGAGGATTGTTTGGTTGAAACTTAATTTATTCTTTGGTATTTTAAATATGTTCCCTTTAAAAATAAAAATGTAAAAGACAAACAGAAACGTATTCATAAAAATAAAAGGATTTGTTGTGAAAAAAAATAAAATAAATAAAAAAGTTAACTCTACAAAGGGAAGAGATTTGAGCTGTATTTGAAGACAGCTTTGGATTTTTACGTGAACTATAAATTTCATAAATTCAAACGTGAGTTTGTCTGTCACACAGAGGTCACGAGAGCATTGCAATGCCACCAGGAGAACAAAGAGAGGGATCTCAAACCCTCCTTCCAAAATGACTTCTGTCTTCTAGAAACTGTCACGTCCAGAAGTGTCAGCAGCTCCCTCTTGGGCCAGCCTACCTACCTTGTTCCCGCCACCGGGACTCCGTGCAGTCAACATTTCTGGTCCCTCTCCTGCCCCTTCTCCTCCCCAAACTGCTAGAGCCAGAATCACAGAACTCTTCCAAGGTGGCTTCAGCTGTCACCTTCCAGAGCAAGAGCTAAGAGCCCCTCCTCTCTTGTCCCCATCACTGGTGTGGCTCAGATATCGTTACACCTTGGTGTCACCACTACACTGAGCTCCTTCTTGAATTTTCTAATTTCCGTCTTGATCTCTGTGCTGGGCCGACCATAACTCTCAGAGGTCGGGTGACATTCTTATCCTTGCAACCCGGAATGTGACCTTCTACGGTGCAATACACTGAATGCTTGCATCCTCCCAAAATTTGCATGTTGAAATCCTCATCTGCAAAGTGGTGGCGTTAGGAGGTGAAGCCTTGGGGAGGGGACGAGGTCCTGAGGGTGGAGCCTCATGGATGGGACCAGTGTCCTTATAAAAGGGACCCCAGAGAGCTCCCTCGCCCCTTCACCATGTGAGGACACAGCGAGAAGGCGCCATCTATGAACCAGGAAGTGAGTCCCCACCAGACACAGCCTCTGCCACGCCGGGATCCTGGACTTCCAGCCTCCAGAGCTGGGAGCAACACATGTCTGTTGTTTACCCCACCCATTCTATGGTATTTTTTGTAATTATCACCTTGGACAGACTAAGATATATAGTAACATTTTTGCAGATGCAATTAAGTTAGATATCTTGAGATGGGGACATTACCCTGAATTATCCTGGGGGACCCTACGTGTCGTCACAAGTGTACTTATCAGAGATAAGGAAAGCGGTTAGACATACAGAAGAGGAGAAGCCACGTGGAGACGGAGGCAGAGACTGGAGTGACGCAGCCACAAGCCCAGGGACGCCTGGAGCCCCCAGGAGCTGGGAGAGGCAGGAAGGAGCCTCCCCTGGAGCCTGCGGAGGGAGCCAGTGTCTGCCAACATCTGACTCCAGCACAGTGATGCTAACTTTGGGTTTTTGAGCTTCACAACTATGAGAGAATAAATTTGTGGCAATTTGCTACGGCAGCCACAGGACAGCAATAAGACCTCCCTCTACCCTACTGCCAGAGTGGTCATTCTAAGACACACACTGACCACATCAGCTCCCTCGTGGGGGATTCTGTAGCCTCCCCTGTGTCTTGCAATAGTGACCAAGTCATGTGTTGTCTGGACACCCTTGTGCTGAGGGACGCTGGATGCACGGTGAGATGGCTAATTCTACGTGTCCACGTGGCTCAGCCACGGTGCCCAGATATGTGGTCAAACTTTATTCTGGGTGTCTCTCTGAAGGTTGCTTGGGTGAGATGAACATTGAAACAAGTAGGCTTTCCGTAAAGCAAGTTGTCCTTCCTAACGCAGCTGGGCCTCGTCCAATCAGTTGATAGTAGGAGTCAAATAGAAGACTGAAGTCCCCTGAGCCAGAAGGGACTCAGCCAGCAGTCGCCTTTAGACTCCACCTGCAGCATCATCTCCTCCTTGAGTCTCCCGGCCACTGGTCTACTCTGCGAATCTTGGGACTTGCCAGGTTCCGTAATCATGTGAGCCGATTCCTTAACGTAAATCTCTTTTCTATATAGACACACATCTCATTGGTTCTACTTCTCTGCAGGGGACCCTGACTCACACACGTGGTACCCTGGTTCTGTGGCAACCTCCTCCCGTGGCATGCTTGTGCCGTAGGACACCAGTAAGTTTTAGGCAAACACCGAGGATGAACTCCCATCCACAAAGTACCGTTGCCTGTTTCTTAACCTGATGAATTTTTATTTGCTCTCTAAACATCAGCTCAAACACATCTACTTTATGATGATGCTTCTAGCTCCATGAGCAACAGCAAGCATCGCACCCCATTGCACCTGCATCTAATGTGGCTCTAGGTCCTTGTGAATGTCCCATGCCATCTTCTCCAATTTTTTTTTTCTTTTGAGACAGGGTCTTGCCCCGTCACCTGGAGTGGCATCATCATAACTCACAGCAACCTCAAACTCCTGGGCTCCAGCGATCATCCTGCCTCAGCTTCTCAAGTAGCTGGGACTACAGGTGCGCACCACCATGCCCAGCTAAGTTTTTCTATTTTTAGTAGAGATGGGGTCTCACTATGTTGCCCAGGCTGATCTCGAAATCCTGGTCTCAAGCAATCCTCCTGCCTCAGCCTCCCAGAGAGCTGGGATTACAGGCATGAGCCACCATGTCCAACCGGATTGTCAATCCCTTAGAAACCCCATCGGCAAAGACACAGTGGGCCTCCCAGGATTCAGTATGTGCTCAACCCATGCTGAGGGCAATTTTTTCTCTTCTCTGATTTTACCCCCAAGGCTGGCACCATCTCTGTGCCAATCAGTGCATGTTCCACCCACCTGCTTCCCTGCCTCTCGTGCTTACCCTCCTGCCAGCAGTCTTGAAACTGTTGTCAAGCGTAAGCTGCCGAAAATAGCTCAAGTTCCTCCCACAGCCTTTGGAAAACCTCCCTCGGCTTCTGCTGCACAGAGACTCTAACTCTACTGTAACCGGTCACCACAGTCCCCTCCCGGGCTGCTTCCTGCTTGCAGGGGGCTGAGGACCCGGGACTGTCTCCTGCATTCAATGTCCTTCTACTTTCCAGTTGCTGCAAGGCAGCGCCCTGCACTGTGTGGTACATCCATGTTCTTCTGCGTGTGACATACCACGGTGGTGTCTGTCCCCGACTGGGTGACAGGGACAGCACTCCTAATGGATACTCGTTCTGTCCAGCTAAGTAAGGAACCTCCCATCCAGGTTAGCTGCACCCACGAAGCTGGGACCCCCACCATGCCCCGGCGACTGTGGGTTCCGGGCAGGTGTCGGCTGGAAGTCCCCACTCACCCCCACGCCAAGCGCAGGATCAGACAGTGAATACAAACCAGACCACTCAGAACCCTTCCCCAGCACAGCGGGGCCGAGCTGGACCCCAGTGGAAAGGATTCAGAACGTTGGAAATAAAAATGTCCTGGGATACCGGCAAAGAGTCCTATGATCTCTTTATGAAATCCTCTACCCTGGTTGTGTACTGATGATACAATTTTAATCTACTTATGGGTTACAGAAATACCATTTTTGAGAATTACCTTTCCTTTGTTAGCACTCATAGTTTCTGCTCTGCTGTCAGCAATAATGGGAGTGTGAGCTGCCTCCCGTGTGTTCTGAGGCTTTAGAGATGGGTTTGTGAAAAGGAAGCCGCGTGGTGAAGCGGCCACTGTTTGGGGCTTTAGTGTCTCCCTGTTTTTTTTTTTGTTTGTTTGTTTGTTTTGTTTTTTGAGACAGAGTCTCGCTCTGTTGTCCAGGCTAGAGTGAGTGCCGTGGCGTCAGCCTCACTCACAGCAACCTCAGACTCCTGGGCTCAAGCGATCCTCCTGCCTCAGCCTCCCGAGTAGCTGGGACTACAGGCATGCGCCACCATGCCCGGCTAATTTTTTTTTTTTCTATATATATTTTTAGTTGTCCAGATAATTTATTTCTATTTTTTTAGTAGAGACGGGGTCTCACTCAGGCTGGTCTTGAACTCCTGACCTTGAGAGATCCACCCGCCTCAGCCTCCCAGAAGGCTAGGATTACAGGCGTGAGCCACCGCGCCCGGCCATAGTGTCTCCCTGTTTTCCACCCCAGGTGGTGACCACCTAGAATGGTCTGTAGTCATGGGAACAGTGGGCTTCCCTGAGATACTTCAGGTTAAAGATCCAACGCGAGGCCAGGCACAGTGGCTCACGCCTGTAATCCCAGCACTCTGGGCAGCCAAGGCGGAAAGATTGCTTGAGGTCAGGAGTTCGAGACCAGCCTGAGCAAGAGCAAGATCCCATCTCTAGTAAAAATAGAAAAATCAGCCAGGCATGGTGGTGCATGCCTGTAGTCCCAGCTACTCGGGAGGCTGAGGCAGGAGGATCGCTTGAGCCCAGGAGTTTGAGGTTGCTGTGAGCTAGGCTGACGCCACGGCACTCTAGCCTGGGTGACAGAGTGAGACTGTCTCTCAAAAAAGAAAAGAAAAAGAAAAGATTGAATGCATGCTGGAATCGGCTCATGTCAGCCCCTTTTCGGGACATCTCAACTCCATCCCCTGGGCTTGGTAGCTGCAAGGATTCTAAAAG
Source organism: Prolemur simus (assembly GCA_003258685.1). NCBI lineage: Eukaryota > Metazoa > Chordata > Mammalia > Primates > Lemuridae > Prolemur > Prolemur simus. The sequence continues at coordinate 4,362,494 of MPIZ01000006.1, read as the reverse complement.
TGGAGAATTGGCTAGTATTAGAGGCCAAATAAAGAAGGGGAGAACAGAGAACAGAGGACAAGCCCAGGAAGGAGAAGAAAGCTCATCTGCAGGAAAAGGAGACCTGAGAGGTAGGAAACCAGCACCCGGGAGAGCTCAGGCAGGTCATACTGGCCCCTGAGAAGGAAGCGACCACTGAGCTCCGTGCAGGTTGAACATGGACACCAAGGCATCCGTCTCCCGGCTGAGGTCAGTTCAAGTCGTGGTCAG
>MPIZ01000006.1:4338640-4359665 GCA_003258685.1 Prolemur simus | reverse complement strand
TATATATATATATATAAAGGCTCCAAAGTATGGGAGGGGAGGATGTCCCACAGATAAGAGATGCATCAGGAAACAGTGTCAGAAGAAGCAAAGTCAGAATGAAAAATTTCAAAATGTTGAAGAAGAGACTATCAGAATGAAAAATATGTCACCTGCAGAATGATGTCTGTGACGTTATTATTTTCTTCCCTGGCAAAGGGAGGAGGAGAAGAGCCCTCGGGGTGTGTTCATGCAAGCTGGGAGACAGGAGTGGTGGGACTTGTGTTCTTCAGGCCACTGTCCCCTACAGAAATGTGTCAATACAGTAAATGACCTCAAGTTCCCTCAAAGACATTGAAAATAGAACTATTAGACGATCTAGCAATTCTATTTCTGGGTGTTTATCCAAAGGGAACCGACAACAGGATCTGGAAGTGATGTCTGCACTCCCAAACTCATAGAAAGAGGGAGTAGCATGGTGGTGACCAGGGGCCCAGGGAGGGGACAGTGAGGAGGAAAGTTCCAAACACAGGATGAGTTCGTTCTAGAGATCTGCTGTCTGACGTGACACGCCCAGAATTAGCAACACTGAGCCGCGCACTTAATGTTTTCTCACGAGAGTTGATCTGCCGCAATGCGATCCAAGAAACAAATAAAAAGAAAATCGAAAGGCAGTTTTGTAAATGTCCCAACACATAATGCAATGCAAAATGAGACCGGTTAACATTCCACCTCTGCTTCGATGAGGAGAGAGGGAAGCTCGTCGCTTGTGGACTAAGTAGTTACATTACAAACGACGGCTTCTAGAAAGGGCTTAATAACCGCGGCTCTGGCATTTCTCAACCTCAGAGGAGTTGGGCCCAGTCAAGGGCGGGACACTTCATTACTGACGCAGGCAATCTGAGACTGAGGGAGGAACGCGGGTCACCAGATGGGAAAAAACACCATGGCATGAAAGTCCATGAGGGTCCTGGGCATGAGGGGGCCACGCCGCACACTTCTGGTGTCTGCGTTAAGTTTTGGGTCCAGCCCTGACTTCCTGCACCATGGAAGATGCAGCGGATGCCACAGGACTCAGCTCTCTGGCCCTTGTGTCCCTCTGGGTGAGACCTCCACACCAGGAGCCCGTCCTGCCTGGATAAGGGGTAGGTGGCCAGTGGGGCAGGAGCTTGGCACCTCGGCTTCTTGTCCGAGACGACACTCATCCGTGGTCCTTCAGTGTCGAGTTGAAGCTGCTCTGCTTGACTGGGACATGCGTGGGGTCCCTTTGTTCTCTATCCCTCAGTTCTCTCAGCTCTTTCTCGGGGACCGCACGGGACGCCTGCTTTTTCATTAAATAGTGGTGCATCTCTGTCCTCTAAAAGCACTCCTGAGGGACCACGCTCTCGGCTCTGTCACCGTCACTCAAGTGGGGGAGATTTGCTCCCCTACTCTCCACCCGCAGGAGAGGAAGCGTCGACATCAGCTGTCTTTGAGGAACAGCCACCCCTAAGCGATGACGCGGCTCTGCAGGAACATAAGTGGTATCCTACGGAGTTTGACGCGCAAATGCACGGTTTCGAGAGCGTTTGCAAAGCAGCGAACGGGATATATCTGCTTTCTTTACTACAACCTCAGGGAATGACTCATAAAAACATCAGTTATTAGCAAAGGAGAATTATGCTTAAACTCAGACTCCTACGCGGCTGCCTCCAAGGACTTGAGCTGTCTGGGGTGTTCTGTCCACGGAGGTGTCAAAACACCCTCCTACCTGCGGGGCTGAGGCCCCCCGGGAGCTCACAGGTGACTCATCTTTACGGAGCATCACCACACTCAACCACACCTGTCCACGCCACAATGCTGTCAAATTCTCCTGGCTCTGGGGTGGGCGGGATCAAACCCAAGATGTTATAAATCATCTCATACCGTCTTGTACCCACAAGTTTCTGGGGGCATCACTGCTGGGCTGCCTCATTGGAACTTGTCACAGTAGAAGATGTTTGGGGTGAGAAAATGGCATTTTTGGCATCTCCGGGAGATTCAGCAGAGGTGTGATGCATTTCACTCTGGTAACCACAAGCAGAAAGTTCTAAGGCAACTAGAACACACCTACAAGACCAGCCTCGGCGGATGAGAATTGAGAAAACGTGTTTGGCTTAAGCCCCAAAACTTGGATGCTTCCTACAATATATACGAGTCCATCTGAACCACCAAAGTTTTGGCCAAACCAAAGACCGAGGGTCTCACACAGTCTCCTTAGAGCTGTATGCACATCAGTGACAGCTGCAGAAGGGACATTCAGCTCCGCAGAGAACCCACAGGGACCCGGAGAACTCAGACGCTGGCCTCATGTCCCGCCAAGCCACGCTGTGCAGAATGAAGAAAAGCTTGGGGAATTTGAGAAGGCTCCAGGGTAGAATCCAAATCCTTGCCTTTTCCAACTTCTAGAGGCTGCTACCCTCCCGTGGGTCGTGGGTTCCCCCTCCAGCCTCAAAGCACGTCACTCCAACCTCTGCTCCGTGGTAACATCTCCTCCGACTCTTTCAAAAATTTTTCTTGGGCCAGGCGCGGTGGCTCATGCCTGTAATCCCAGCACTCTGGGAGGCCGAGGCGGGAGGATCGCTCGAGGTCAGGAGTTGGAGACCAGCCTGAGCAAGAGCGAGACCCCGTCTCTACTGAAAAAAATATAGAAAGAAATTAGCTGGACAACTAAAATATATACAGAAAAAATTAGCCAGGCATGGTGGCGCATGCCTGTAGTCCCAGCTACTCGGGAGGCTGAGGCAGGAGGATCGCTTGAGCCCAGGAGTTTGAGGTTGCTGTGAGCGAGGCTGATGCCACGGCACTCTAGCCCGGGCAACAGAGCAAGACTCGTCTCCAAAAAAAAAAATTCAAAAAAAAAAAAAAAAAAAAAAAAACTTTTCTCTTTCAGAAACCCTTGTACCTACGGTGGTCCCATCGGGATGACCCAGGATGATCTCCTCATCTCAAGATCTTTAGCCTAATCCCACCTGCAAAGTAGCTCTCCCCACGCAGGGTGACACACTCAATGGCTCAAGGCATTCGGACTGGGTCTTCCCGGTACTGTCTGGTGGGCGGAGGGCAGGGACGCTGCAGGGCCCGACAGTGCACAAGACAGTCGTCCCCAGCACAGAATAACCCCGTCAAAAATGTTGTCAGTTTGAGCTTCAGAAGCCCTGGTAGAGAGGGTTCTGAATCTCCAATTGGGGCATGCATGCAAATCATTTATATTATTTTTGCTGCTATAAACACCTCTGTCATTCTAATCTAGGCTACCTACATACTTATGCACACAGGAGATTTCAACAGGTAGGAGATACACGTTACCATCCGACATTAAGACACGACGCTGGCTTCTCTGCACAACGGTGGGACTCAGTCCCAGACGGCAGATGGCTGCACCCTACACCTCCTGCCACAAAGTCCCATAGCTGTCACCCTCTGCTCCTTTCTTAATTTCAGTGATAAGTTTCCACGGTCTTTGAAAAATCAGAGAGAGCAGTCTGTCTCCCAAGGCACAGGCAGTTTCCACCCACTTCCTCTACTGGTTTCGTTCGCGTCTCATGGCGATGAACACCCTGTACCTGCCGGCCACCAAGGTGACCTTTTCCCAGACGCATCTCGAAAGGGTTGACTAAGCGCCACGGCTAATTCCAACCTTACAAATTCCACAGCCGTCAGCATCCTAAAATACACCCAGTGTGCCCCGGGAGCCCTGCAGTGAACTGTGGAGGAGGGTGGTGATCTCGGACCGAATCCTTCTCTCTGAGAGGCACAACCAACCTCCAGCAGTGCAACCCTGGGCTGGTTCAGAATTCGAAGACCCTGTGTTGACAGGTGAAATTTTGACTGGTCCCATAGAGGGCTGCGAGGACGGCCTGCCCTCTCCAAAACTGGCCTGACACTCACTGATCTTCTGGATCCAGACTGTCATCGGGGACTTTAATTATGAGAGATGATGGTCGGAGTTGACTTTAAATACTCAAGTCAGCATGGGCTCCTACACCATCCAAGCCCAGGCCGTGATTTGCAAGAGCCCCAGCAAGCACAGGTCTGGTGGACCTTCTGCAACAGAAAGAAGCTATGGCAAGAGCTGAAGTGTAGAAGCAGACAGGAGAACCCACCTGCTTTCTCTCAAGCCGCACGTCGGCGATACGGCTGCTATCTTCCGTGCGCCGACTGAGCGGATTGCAAGCAGAAACAGAAATGTCATCCCAGGGCAAAGACCACAGACCTTTCACGAGGCAATGCACTAGCAATACACCGGGTTGGTTTCATTTTTTTAATGCCAATTTCCTTTGACCTTTTCTCCTTTCTCCTGTATGTCGAAAGCGTCCACCCTAAGAGCTTGTCTCTGTAATACATCCCCGAATAAGCGACCTTTTGATGTCCCCGCTTCTTAGAATCCCTGGGGCTACGCAGCCCTGCAGATGGAGCTGAGAGGTCCCCAAATGGGCCGAGATGCACGCGATCTGTCACCGGAAGTATTTCAGGGAAGCCCACGGCTCCCAGGACTACAGGCCATTCTAGGTGGTCTCCACCTGGGGTGGAAAACACGGAGACACTGAAGCCAGCAACAGTGGCCGCTGCACCACGTGGCTTCGTTTTCACAAACCCAGCTCTGCACCCTTAGGACATGCAGAAGGCAGCTCATGACCCCATTATTGCTGTCGGCAGAGCGGAAACTAAGAATGCTAACAAAGGTAACATAATTCCCAAACATGGTATTTCTATAACCCCTATGTCGATTAAAATTATATCATCAGTACACAACCAGGGCAGGGGATTTCATAAAGAGATGATAAGATTCTTTGCCGGTATCCCGGGCCATTTTTATTTCCAATATTCTCGATCCTTTGCACCGGACTCAAACTCGGCCCCACAGAGCCCTGACTCTGCGGCTTTGAGAAGATGCCCATGACTCACGCATGGTCTGAACGCAGCCCCTTCACCAACACCAGCCACCGCCCCGGCTTGGGACAAGGGGACCCTGCCAGGGAGCCACGGGGCTGTCTTTAAACTGAAGCAGAAAACGGCCAAAACCACAGTCCAAGTCATCATGGCAGACATTTCTTCAGCAGATAAAAAGAGAAGCTATTTCCTTAGATAATTAGTTTTAAATTGAAGCGTCATTTGGGGATTGGAAACCGGAACCAGAAAAATACATCTTTCCCTTCCAGCCTCCGAACAAACAGGAGACGAAGATAAGTCCAGTTAACCGTGCAAAGCGGTTCCTCAAATTTCTCCTACCGACCTAAGTCAAAAAGTCATTTTTTTAATGTAATAACGAAATAATTGGGAGATGGATACACAAGAGCATGATAATCCCTGAAATGTCTTATTCCAGACACACACACACACACACACACACACACACACACAATGTATACTAATTTAGCAAAATGTTAAGATTTAATACAACTAAACAGTAGGTGCACCAGTGTTCTTCAAATTATTCTCTGCTTCTTTGAAAATGCATGAAATGTTTCCTAAAAAGAAATATCTACAGGCACATCAAAGTTCAAACGATCACTTAAATAATGAAAAAGATGAATTGCTGTCATCAAATGCTGATGGGTATTTACCCATTAAGGATATTTTGGGAACCACACCTCGCCTTCTATGTAAACCAAAACGGCGGGAAAGCCAGCTACTTCCCCAGGGGCACAATGTCCTCCCACGGAGGCAAAGCCGGCACACCGTCCCCAGCCTCCTGAGCAGGGAATGCGTCACTTTGCAGTGAGTTCACGAGCTCCTCAGCCCAAATTCCACGGTCGGAGACAGTCACTAACCTGATGTGTTGGAAATAACAAAAGGAACCTCGGCGGAGATGAGTGATACCTCCTACATCGCATCTGCAGGCAACGGGTGCTGTGATTCAGCCAAACCCTCACAACTAAATGTTTGAGCAAGAAATTTAAAAAAAAGAGAGAGAGAGAGAAATGAGGAAATTGCAATTTGGAAGAATTTCTCTTGCATCAGACTTGTCTCGGTGGGTTGTTGTCCAGCCAGGTGCAGGGAGCCCAGCTGTGTGTGCTGAGTGTTTGTGGGAGGCTGTGGGCAGCTGCTGGTTACACTTGCACCACAGGCTGCAGTAACAAAGTAGCACGGGCTGGGTGGTTTACACAGCAGACATTGCCTTCTCACAGTGCTGGAGGCTGGAGGTCTGAGATCGAGGCGTGGCAGAGGAAGTTCCTGGTGAGGACTCACGTCCTATTTTGCAGACGGACACCTTCTCCCTATGTCCTCACACGGTGGTGAGAGAGCAAGGGCTCTGCTGTTCTTTGCTCATTTTATAAGGACACTAATCCCAACGTGGGAACCCTGCTCCCATGAACTCCTCTAACCCTAAGCACCTTCCAGATCGAGTTACCTGCCTCAGGTCTGAGAAACCTAGGACCAAAGGAGGGCAAGCGAAATAGTTAAGCCTCCGAGGTTCCTGGAGGTTGGAGACTTTGGGCTTACTGGCGTTTCTTGTGGCTCACAAAAACACTGCTCTCCCTTTGCGGCTTCGCGGAGCTTGTTGGAGACGAGCTAGGATCACCACTCTCCGCTGGACGGAGACCCGTCCCAGCAGTGGTCCCACCGAAACGTGCCCCGGGGAAGCCAGGCTGTGCGTTTGGAGGGTGTGGCACAGAGAGCCTGGGCAGGCGTGCTGGAGTTTCAAAACCAGCTTTTCCACTAAAACACTTCGCACATCCCTTCTGGGGCCCCCAAGTCCAGACTCAGAGGGTCCCTAAATTCCTGTCCAGCTCTGACGCCTCATAGCTGGAAATCCTGGGAGTTCCATGCAAACCACGGCTGCCCTACAGGAGGACCAATCCGCGCTGCAGCTGGACTGCGTTGCCAGGGAGTTGCACATCGCCCGGGCAACGGGAAAGGGAAGAGGCTGGACCGCGGTCTGAGAGCTCCAGGGCTGGGCTGCGGAGCGGGGATGCTTCCGTGGGTGCCCGCCGAGTGGCAGAGGGAACACACCCACACAGAGGGTGTGGGCCAACCCCGGCAGGCTTCCTAGAGGAGGCATCTTCCAGTGGGGAAACGGAGTTAAGGGCGTTGACAGGTGGAGACGGTGAAAAGGGAACCAGGGGGAGGGAAGATGGAAAACACAGCAGGACAGCGCTGGAGAAGATGAATCGTCAACGTCTTTGCAACCTGAAGAGAATCCGTCTGGTGTTTTGAGCAGAGCAAGTTGGAGAAGGAGTTGCGCAAGGAGCAAGGATGAAAAAGACGTGCGCACCTGCACACGGACGGACGCCGCCCCACACCTGTCCGCCCAGGTGGCTGCCCCTCCCCCCCCAAGTGATTTGTACTCTTGAGACAACAGCTGGCTCTGAAATACCAACATCTGGTTTCCTTTAAAAACAAACAAACAGTTCCCGGAATAAACCACACCTCGTGTATTCTTTTTTTTTTATTTCCTCCTAGTTATTTTATTTTGGAATTTTTTTTATTTATTTCAGCATATTATGGGAGTACAAACATTTTCGATACATAAATTGCCTTTGTGGCATCTGAGTCAAAGTTATAAGTGTGCCCATCCCCAGATAGTATGTGTTGAACCCGTCAGATGGGAATTTACCCATCCCCTCCTCCCCCTCCCACCTGCTTGATTTCCGATAAATGTTATTTCCATATGTACGCATAAATGTTGATCAATTAGTTCCAATTTGATGGTGAGTCCAAGTGCTGCTTGTGTTTCCATTCTTGGGATACTTCACTTAGTAGAATGGGTTCCAGCTCCATCCAGGATAATACGAGAGGTGCTAGATCACCATTGTTTTTTTAATGGCTGAGTAGAATTCCATGGTGTACACAGACCACATTTTATTAATCCACTCATGGATTGATGGGCACTTGGGCTGTTTCCACATCTTTGCAATTGTGAATTGTGCTGCTATAAACATTCCAGTGCAAGTGTCTTCTTTATAGAATGTCTTTTTTTTCTTTGAGTAAATGTCCAGTAGTGGGACTGCTGGATCAAATGGTAGTTCTACTTCAGAAGCGGCTGTGAGCCCGACCCGGCAGGCTGGCCACCTGGTCATGGAAGCATGGAGCCTGCATCAAGGAGATTCACGGACAGTGTCAGGCAAATGTGTCCAGGTGGGAACAGGAATACAACCTCCCAGTCCCCAGGTGCCATCTGAAATCTCCAGCAGGTGATTATGACACAGGACGCACAGAATTAGCTTCCAAGAATAAAGGATTGCGTGCACGCTACGGTTCTGAAATGCATTCTGCTCTTCAGGGAATCCAGGAGACCGCTGAAAAAATAATTAAACCCATTCCTGCTGCAGAGAAGGCTGTGGCTTGGCGTAGCTGCGTCTTCCCTTCCTCTTGCTGCTTGTATCTGGCTGCACACACACATCTCCGGGGTTCCCACCACTCGGGGAGGACCCTCAGCTACTGCATTGTTTTCCTTTGCTTGTCTGTTTGGTTTTCGGTTTATCATTCCATCTCGGTTCTGGGAGAGAATAGCTCCGTGGGCTTTCAGACAGTGCCTGGAATTCCCCGGACATACAATGTGCCTCTCCACGGTTTTTATGAACTTGCCTGTAGCCGCCACTGCTGTCGGAATATTTTCACCAAAACACAAATAAAAAGGGCGATTTCCCCAGGGTCTCTTGTTCTGGGAGATGACTCAGTTCCGTCTGCGTTCTTTGAGGGTGCCTGTAATTCAGGCAGAAAGACAGAATTAAGCGAACACGGGTCTCCTTTCCTAGCAAAGTCTAATTTCTGCAGGGTTGCAGGACCAGCTGCTGCACATATCTGAGGCATCCCAAGTTGTAGATGTGCGTGTGTGTGTTTGTGTGTGTGTGTGTGTGTGTGTTTAGTCTCATCATAAACCACCCTACAAAAGGGATTTCTCAGACGGGAAGAGCAAAACAGCCAACATCGTCCACAAGGCTGGTACCTGCTGCCCGAACAGAACAGCATCTTCCTCAGGATGCCCGTGAGCGAAGGCTTTGAGCCAGGACAGGTGCCTGGAAATCCAACGTCCACCCCGATGCCGGCCCGGCCCCGGCTACAGTGGGCTTAACCGTGGCTGTCACCAAGGAGACGTGTCCACCCAGAAACGACGAATGAAACCCTATGTGGACACAGGGTCCGTGCAGATGAAATTGGATCAAGTGAGGTTGTATTAGAGGAGGAGAGGCCCTTCATCCAAACGCTGGCGTCCTCATTAGAAGAGGAAAATTCGGACGCAGAGACAGGGAGGAGGCAGGCCAGGAAGGAGGCAGGCAGAGACGGGCTGACGCTTCCACCAGAGAGGAAGGAGCAAGGATCGCTGAGAACCAGCAGGGTCTGGAAGAGGAACCAGAGGACCCGCGGGTGGGTCTTGCTGTCCCCGGCGTGGCAGAGGGGGAAGACATTCCACATGTACGTGGCCCCGTGTAGTTCACACCCGTGCTGTTCCCGGGGCAGCCGTAACAGGTGAGGCTCCGCGTCTGTCTCCTGGAGACTTCCCGAGCAGACCCATGCAGGGACCAAGGCAGAAGAAGCCCCCTAGGAGACCTCTGGCAGCTCGCCCGTCCCCCGTGAGCATCAGCTCTAACCATCCACCAGGTCCCCTGTGGTACCAATGGGCCAGGTAGACATCACCTGGTCTCCTTCTTCTTCCTTCTCACCTGGGCCCAGGTGGGTGCTGCAACGCAGCTCGTGGGGAAGGGGGAAGAACGGGACCCCTACGCCTTCCTTATCCCACCCCTGGGTGGGCAGCAGGGGAAGCCTACCTCCTGAATTAGGAAGGCAACACCAGCCGACGTCCAGAATCCAAGCTCTGTGTTACAACAAACGTGACCGCAGCACCTGGGAGCAGGCGGGCGGGCCCACGGTCCCTCTGCATGTCCTTCCAGGGGCCGGGAAGGGGCAGACAGGGTGTCACTCGCTGGGCACGCTGGTTGCACGTGCATCTGCCTCTGGGACCTAAAACACGCCTGCCCTTTTGTCATCAACTAATGCGTGCGCTATGGATTCACACACACGATCCACTCACCAGCACCCTTGCACAAGCATGCAAACAGTCTCTCCCGCCCTGCGTTTTATTTTTTTTTTCCCTCTCTACATCTCATTAATCCAGCATTTTCAGATACAGGAGAGGTGTGCTGCTGAGCACTTCCCTTTCTTTTGCTTTTAATTTCTTTATGATTATTTTTAATTGACGTGCCATGCACATAACATAAAATTTACCGTCTTAACCGTTTTGAAGGGCACAGTTCCGAGGCGTTAAGTACATTCACCGTCGCCGCCATCCATCTCCAGAACGTTCCGTCATCCCAAACTGAAACTCTGCCCCCTTTAAACACTAACTCCCCTTCCCCTCGTCCCAGCCCCTCGCGCTCACCCAGCTACTCTCTGTGTCTGTGACTGTCACTACTCCGGGGACCCCGTATACCTGGGATCGCACAGCCTTTGTCCCTGTGTGCTTGGCCTATTGCACTGAGCATGACGTCCTCAAGGTTCTCCCGTGTTGTAGCAGGTGTCAGAATTCCCTTCCTTTTCAGGGCTGCATAATGTTCCACCATACGGACAAACCACATTCTGTTCATCCGTTCACCTGTGGACGGACGGACGCTTGGATCATTCCCCCTCTTTGGCTACCATGAATGAGGCCGCCATGAACGTAGTTTGTGCAAATATCTTTTCAAGGTCTTGCTTCCCATTCCTTGGGGGCTACGCCCAGAAGTGGAACTGCTGGACCCATCTCTTGTTGTGTTTTATTTAGTCTAATGCTATTTTATCAGGGAGCCGTGAATTTGGCACTGGGCGGGCTTGATATACCCCGAGGAAGTCGCTGAATATGAAGAATAAGGAAAACTCCCGGGGCCGCACCTCCTTAAGAGTGAGGTCCGTTCAAGGAAGGGCACGGGTGAGCTGCCCTGTCTCACACTGGGTGCTGGCAAGGTTGCAAAAGAAGGGAGGTGGTTTGTGATGCAGACAAAAGACTTTTCCTTTAAGGAGCAAGAGGTAGGGATCCTCAAGAGAGGAGGACTTCAGCGGGTAAAAGAAAAATAAAAGCTCCTAGGGATGGAATGTAACAGGTGGGGACAAGGGGCTGGAGTTACAGGTGGCGGTGAGAGGTTGGAGTTACAGGCAGGGACAAGAACTCAGAGTTACAGGTGGGGACGAGGGCTCAGGGTGGTCAACGAAAGCCAAGTCACGGGGCTGGAAAGCCTGGTCCAACCTTGGATTCCTGCAAAAATGCTCTGCATTCTTTCCAGTCTGTGGAGCCCCAGGGGGAGGCTACAGACACACACGCACCTGCAGCCCCATCCTGAACCCCACTGCCTGTGTGAAGCGGACAGGTTGGCAGGGGACCAGCACTCAGCACTCCGGGGCCACTGGGGCCAAGACTGAGTAAGTTCCTGTGCACGTCACACAGCTGTCTGTTCTGTCCCGGAAACCTTTCTTCTGATTGCCTTTTTAATTTTACTTTTTCACAGGGAGCTCCACTGTTGGCCCTCTCCCTTCTCCGGTGGACAAGGTCCAGGGGGACTGTCTGCCCATCTGGGGTCCTGGCTCCTTTTGTCATCCTGTCCGGATGCCCAGTGAGGCCTGGGGAGGGGACGCTCCCCTGCCTGGACGTAAGTTGTGGGCAGGGGGAGCATCCGCCTCCAGCCAGACGCCCAGGGGACTTGGGGCAGAATGCGAGGCCAGCAATCTAGAGGAACACATGCGTGCACACACACGCACGCACACATGTGCATCTAACATCCACTTGCAGTGCACCCTGCTTGTCCCACGGACCCAGCATGGGGAATGTGACCTGGTGAATGCCGGTCCCAGGGCTCAGGCCACGGCGTGCTCCTGTCAGACATGTCATTCCAGCCAAAGCACCTCATCCCCCAACACCACATTCAGTTCCTACTCTGTGTGTATCTGTATTAGATTCCCGGGGCTGCCAAAAAAAATGAACACAGTCTGAGTGGTTTCAATCAACAGGAATGTGTCCCCTCCCAGTCCCGGAGCCCAGGAGTGTGGGACACAGGTGTCTCGGGGCCGCGCTCCCTCCGCAGGCTCCAGGGGAGGCTCCTTCCTGCCTCTCCCAGCTCCTGGGGGCTCCAGGCGTCCCTGGGCTTGTGGCCGCGTCACTCCAGCCTCTGCCTCCGTCTCCACGTGGCTTCTCCTCTGCGTCCGTGTCCCCTCTGCTGTCTCTTAGGGGGACACTGTCACTGGGTTTAGGGCTCACCCCAATCCAGGATGATCTCCTCATCTCAACATCATTAGCTTGGTTACAACTTCCGAGACCTCGTTTCCAAATAAGGTCACATTCACAGGTTCCAGGAGCTGGAGACTATGGATGTATTTTTGGAGGGTGCAAGATTCAACTCACGCTAACACCTGTGAGTAACTCTTGGGCTCTGCAAAATGCCTCTGCCACCCCGAGCAGGCTCTCTGCACATACCCACAATCCCACCACCGTCATCATCATTCCCTAACAAAATAAAAATAATAATACCATGCAAATTTCCAGGAATGGGAAATATCACGGTACCGCAGCCTGAGCGCTCCCTCCCTCTGAGCAAGGGGCATCGGGAATCTGCCCGACTCGGGGACGTGCCCTCCTGTCTCTTGACCCAGTCAGGCAAAAGCACGGTCTTCACCCCAGCAGATCCGATCATGACTTTGCCAAAAAATAAATACATAAATAATGCTGATACGCTCTTGTGGTTGCCACACAGAAGACATTCCTTGTCTGGAGGCGTCTGGCGCTCCAAAGTGTGAAAAACGGAGCAAACGGCTGCAAATTTTCAATGCACCCCCATTTCAGAAGTCACACTTTGGTTAATTCTACTGCGTAATTTTAAAGGATACAGCAGAAGCCAGAGGCATTTAAGGGAAGAAAGGGAAAGTGTGCACACAGGTGCAATTTCCCCCTTGAGACACACTTTGGGCATTTGCAGCTTTGGATGCACGTTTCGCCGGGGCTGGGGCCGAGTTCCGGCACGTGGGGACGCTGCGTGTGTGGCGTGGGTGGCAGTGGGGCACGCAGAGGGATGCCCTCGTTTCCCTACCTCAGTTCTCCCGCACAAGCAGAAGCGCAGCGGCACAGCCAAAGGACGGGTATCTCCCTGGGATGACAGAGCCATTTTTTTTTCCCCGCTTTAACAACACTCATTATTTCTTATCTGTTAAATAGCGCGTACGATATGTGCCTCTAAAACCACTTGATAATCTTCTGGGTAATTAACTTGTAAAACAACCCCGGTCCTCATTACGGGTGGGATTGAAAGAGTGTGAGCCGCCGCCTTTGCAAAGCAGATCAGACCGAACCGCTTATTCGACGTCCCCTGGGTGCGCCGGCAAGTCACAGGGAAGGGGGAGCCTCCAGCTGGGCGTCCGGTGGCAGAGGATTAAAAAGTGTCAGTATCCTGAGAGCGTGAAAAATGGGTGAATATGGAAACAGGCTGGGAGCTGGGGTCCAGAGAAGGATTATAGAAGGGCAGGGGAAGGGCTCTCTTGCAGAGCCTTGAGGGTGGCCAGAAACGGGGCTTAGGGACGTCCACGTTGAGGCAGAGGACTCAGAACTGATCACCCAACTGGACATTCAAAACCAAAACACCTCGGCCATCATCTCAGGAAGAGTCTTCTATCCAGTGCCAGGGGGTGATCCGGCTCAAGACTATGGCCAACGGTCAATCCAGAGCACCTCCAGCCTCTAACCTTTAACTCTAACCCTAACCGGCCCTGAGGGTGTGAATTTTCAAAAAGTGAAGAAGCCATGTGAGCCGCAACTCACGCCCCTTCCTGTAAATCCACCTCCTACCAGGGCACCCTGTGTGGAGATGTGCTTATTCATAAGCGTTTGAAATCCCAGACAAAAGTTTTGCTCCTCAATGAAAATACGTATTTGGCAACAGAAAGAAAGGAGCTATCGAGCCTCAGAAAGACGTGGAGAACCCTTAAAGGCGGGTTTCTAAGTGAAAAAGCCACTGTGAAAAGGCTAGGGACTGCAGGATTGAGACAGCAGGACATTCGGGGAGAGGCATTCCCCGGGCAGGTGCGACTACAGTCGGTCAACCTTCCTGGGGTCGGTCACACCCAGCTGCACCAGGGCACCCGCCCAAGCCAGTGTCCCCAAAAGACCCTGGACGGCTGTCACTCTCCCGCTCCTGTCTGCCAAGATACTTACGCTGTCTTCTCTCTTCCCCTACAACCCTCTTCTCTTCCGTCCCCTGCCACGCTGCATCTCTCCCCAGCCCCAAGGGCCTCTCCGCTGTAGGTTCACTCTTGGGCTTTGGTGTTTAAATCTCAACTTCTCAACTTAAGGACATGATGTTGAGTCACCTCCTGAAACTTGCCGTCCCCTGGTTTCCTCATCCATAAAATGGGAATAGTGATACCACCGAGCTTACTACAGTTGAGGACTAAATAATTAAAGACATGCAAAGAGTTTAAGACATTACCCAAGTATCGGACATGATGTCTGTTATTACTATAATTATCATGATTTCTGACACAAAGCATGTAGTTCTCTCCTTTCTTGGTATCTGACAATCCAGAGCTGAGTTTTTCACTGTAATCGCAGCAGGTTATTACAGAAATGACCACACATCCTGGTGTGACAAAGACAGTCCCCACGTATATGTTCTGTCCTCTCTCCCTGCGCCTGAGGATTCTTCTGAGATCGCAGGGCACACAGGTGCACAGCTTAAGCAAAAATTGGCACATTGATGGTCTAAGGAGTCAAAAGTCAGAGTTTGGAGCTGCTTGGGCAACTGGAATGGAGAGGTACATTCCCCAAAATCTAAGGCGACAGGGGAAGAGTACCAAAACATGAGTAGAAACCCTGCAAAACCTTGGCTGACTACGAAACTGCACAGGCTCTGAGAGATTCCAAGGAGCTCAGAGGCAAACAACAGCTGGAAGGTTGAAAGTGGAGCAGAGATATTTCAGCCACTGTCTAGTACCGGGAAGACAGAGTGACATTTGAGTCTTGCCAAGTTGGAAGGGCTCAGTAAACATCTCGGACTCTCTTCTGACATGGGAGATGTCCTGTGTCTCAGAAGAAAGAAAACACGTCTCAGAATTCAGGGTTCCAACCAGGGGCCCAAGAGCAAAACTGAAATAGACTCATCACAAGACCTAAAGCCAAACCTCCACAAGTACAAGGCGGCCTGCAAGTAATATTATTGCAGTATACAAAAGGCAACACCCTTCAGAGGAAAACAACAGAATCCAAAATCTCTACAGTGTATCGATCACAATGTCTGATACACAATAAAAGTGACCTGACATGCCAAAAAAACGGGAAAATAGAACTTGAAGTCAAGAGGGAAAACACGTCAATAGAAACAGACCCTGAGATGATGCAGACATTGGACTCAGAGGACAAGGAGTTTAAAGTAACTGTCACGAATTAAAGTGCCTATAACAAAAGACAGATGTGATAGGTGAAGAGATGGGAAATGTCCGGAAAGATATAGAAACTCAAATTAACCAAGCGTCAATCCTAAAACTGAAAAATATCATGTCTGAGAACAAAACCCACTGAAAGTATACTCAGCACCACAGAGGACAGATTTGGTGAACTCAAAACATCAACTGAAATCATCAGAATTAAAACAGAGAGAAAAAAAGTTGAATAAACCAAGCAGAGGCTCGACGAAATGTGACACAGTGTCAAGCAATTGAACATATGTGCAATCGTCCCTGAAGGACAGGATCCAAAGAACAGAGCAGGAGTATCTGAAGAAACAATGGCTAAAAATTATCCAAATTTGATCAAAATCACCTACCCACATATCTGGGAACCCAAACAGAATAATTATGGGGGGAAAAAAGAACCATAATGAGGCATATTATCGAACTTCTGAAAACAGAAAGTAAAATAGAGCTTAACTTTAAAACAGAAAAAAAAAAGGCATATGGTATTCAGCAAATATTGATAATAATCACATAACTTCTCACCTACACACTGGAGGCCAGAAGTCCAGGTAACAATAACTTTAAAGTCCCTGGGGTAACAAGTGTTTTCAACTGAAAATTCTCTACCCATTGCAAACAGCTGTCAACAATGGCAAAATAATGAGATTTTCAGATAAATCAAAGTGGTGGGAATGTGTCACGGGCAGACCCACAGTTGAAGAAATGCTAATAGAAGTTGCTCCAGCTGAAGCAAATTGGTGGTAGCTGGGAATTTAGATATACAGGAAGGAATGAGCATGGTGGGAATTGCCGGTAGAGAAGGAGCCCCACCATTATCTGCAAACACTGGGGATCGTGTGAATTTCCCACCCTGTTCTCTGGCGCGAGCAAAATCTTGCTCTACAAGGAAAGTCTTTAAAATAAAGATCTGCCAATGAATGAAACAGAAATATTTACCTGCAAGGCACCACGGTACCTTATGGGAACTCTCTTAGATACGGGAGTTTAAAGCATCTACTGGAAGGTGAAACTAACAGATATACTGATAGATCAATGAATTCCGCACACCACTGAAAACCACAATACAGCATGGGGGATTGGACAACCAACATGGGAAGCCATGTGTGTGTCTTTCTACCGTCCATACACATGTGGCCTCGTTCTATATCTGAATCATGACATGCATTTCAGAGATGCACAGTCTGTTTCCATTGAATGAGAAGACCCTCCAAGGAACGGCTATTTTTCTGGGTCTTATGGAAATATTTACAATATCATTACGTAATACTTCAAGTTTTATTGAAAAAAAATTTTTGATTGTGTATATATCGCTATCCTATATCCAATAAAGCCTACTTCACTTCTCCCAGAGGAAAAAGTATTATGGAAGTCATATTTCAGGAATACAGTTTAGAGGCCAGGCAATGTGAATGATCTCTAATTCCCTAGCTTAGAAGCACTGAACATCTTGAGATATGTCCAAAGCAACTGGACTAAACCAATTTGCATCATGACGATTCCACCCTAAAAGAAAACCAATATGGCAAAAGCATGGGCACCATATCATCAATAGTAGGATGGGGAGCGAAAATATCCCATAAATTATTGGTGGGGGGCGGAATAATTTTGCAGGCAGTCTATGAAAATAAAAATTCTTCCCTGGGGAAACTTTTTAAAATCACTTCAGTATTTACAGAGGAGCTAAGGCAACCAGGTGGGCAATCGCCCTCTCTCATGGAGCTCCCCTTGCAAAGAAGTCATTTAGGGCTTCGAAAGCTTGAAATGAATCCTTATGACCCGGAGAAATGAAGATCCCTCAATAAAAGGCACAGAGCAAGACCTGCAGTGGCAAATTAAACTCTCAGAAAGCACCACAGTGCTATTTCCATTCCTCAGAAAAGATGCAGTGACCTTCTAAACACAGAATTACCTACCTGTGATCATCTATCTGTGTGTGCCTGTGGACTGCCTAACTCAAGACACTGCACAAAAAAAACGAAACGAAAGAAAGGACGGCAGTATAAAAAAGTAAATAGCCAAAAAGGGACATTTTGTGTTCAATAAGGAACATGAAGGTAGTTTCAACTGTATGCTGAACCTCAACACACATCCAGAATATTCTTAAACTTCTCTTAGTGCCGGGCATGGTGGCTCCCACCTGTAATCCCAGCACTCTGAGAGGCTGAGGCAGGAGGATTGCTTGAGCTCAGCAGTTCGAGACCACCCTGAGCAAGAGCAAGACCCCGTCTCTACTAAAAATGGAAAAATTAGCTAGCATCATGGTGCACGCCTGTAATCCCAGCTACTCGGGAGGCTGAGGCAGGAGGATCACCGGAGCCCAGGAGTTTGAGGCTGCAGTGAGCTAGGATGATGCCTCTGCTCTCTAGCAAGACTCTGTCTAAAAAAAAAGAAAAAGAAAAAAAAAAAAACTTCTCTTGGGAATAAATTACAAATATCATTAACTCTTGGCTAACAAACTCATGTCAGGTGCTGTGATACCAACTTCAGATTAGAAATTACCTCTCAAGAACTCTATGGTTTAAAATAAAGGACACACAAGAGTGGGGAGAGAAATCTATGCAGTCAACACTCACAGGATAACATCAACAGTGCGCCCAACTTCACCAAGCTTCAGAAGGATCCTTCTACAAACTCAGAAAGTCTACAGGTAGAAGATATAATTTAGGTGCCTTCTTACCTTGGGGCAGGTCTACATCCAAGAAATGAATTCTCTGTTTGAGGAGGAAGATGCCGGCCCAGAGACCTCCGTGTGGCTGTCATGAATAACACGTGTGCACACTTGGCAGGCACTGATGTATATCGTCTGGGGACCCCACCAGGTGCAGGTACGGAAGCAGGTGCTCAGGGTGCATCTGAGACCAGAGCCCACCTCCACCCTCACAAAACACTCACCTAAGTTGGAACACCTGACAGGGAGGGTGTGCACTTTTCTAAAATGCCAACAGGCTTCACCTGCACCTCAAAAACTGCGAGGATAAGCATTTATCCTATGCTTCGCCGCCCCCTTAGACGGAGTACAGTTTGTAAGCTACTAAATTCTCATTATTACCTGTTACCATAATTCATACAGACCCCCCAGGATTCGGTTTTGGTGACAAATTTAAGTATTTTATATGTCACTGGAGATGCCCCAATTATGGTTCACGAAGATGAATTTCTAAGTCAGACACCTCGCGGGTAAAGCACGCACAATTTGCTTTCTTTGATGCCCGTCAGATTTACAAAGAACTGAGCGCGGTTTTCTTTCGATGAAAACAAAACCCCAGGTAATAACTGGGTGGAACCACATTAACCAAATGTGATTCTTTCCAAGGAAGAGGGTGCAACCTACTGCCACTAGAATAGTGTTAGGAAACCTCTGCATGAGTCAGAGACTCTCTTCAAGATGACAATTGTGCAATCACCAGGGGAAACGAGGTCACCTTTCACCTTTCAAAGACGAAAGCAGACAAGGCATTTCCAGTCCAATCACTCTTAGGATTTAGGGCCAAGCAGATGCCGCCAGGACTTGTCTGAGTCTATCGAGAACTTGGCCAACTGGAATTTACCTTCCTTTAATACTTTTAGGAGTCTTTAAATCATTATGTGTTCTCGAATTGAATTAATTTGAACACTACTATGCCTTTTTTTGTTTGTTTCATCGCACTTCATTGGGGTTTCTTTTGGTTTGTTTGTTTGTTTGTTTTTTTGCTGTTTATATTTTTGGGGTTTTGGTAAATGGACACAACTACTTGTTCTAAACGAGATGGCTTTCATCAGTAGGTAATTACCGAAGAGCCACAGACGTGCTGGCACTACGGCTAAACCATGATAAGGTATTAAAACGCTTCCCTGGAAAATCTCCAGGCTGGGGGTGAGCCATACCACCTCTGTCCCCGAAGACAACCACAGATTCGTAATTCCGAGAGCTCGGCGAGCCGTACTTCTGTGAGCACGCAGCCTCCCAGCCCGCTGCCCCAAATGGGATCTCGGTGGAGCGTGACTTCCAAGACAGAAGACACCGGGAAGCCAAGAGGACAGAGTGTCAACGCAAGAACACAGGAAAAAGGATTAAGCAGAGACGAGGTTAAAGTGCAAAGCAGGCTACAGAAGAATCAGGCATTTAGAAATCACTGGCAGCCTAAGCAAGCTGGGCTCACGGGCTTAGGACGTGCGCCCACCTGCTTGGGAACAAATCCACACCCTGCAACTGCCTAACGCAGGAATCCAGGGAGCGAGAAGCCGCCCGCCCAGCTCCCTCTGGCCTCCTGCTGTGTGTGTGGGTGACTGGGGGCTGTGGGGACAGCAGCCACAGGTGCCAGCAGGTGTGGGGGGGTCCGGAGAGAAGTAGCTCCACGCAGCCATGGGAGTTCGCCCACGAGAGGTGATTTAGGGCAAGGTTCGGCTGAGTCTGGGAGACCTGCCAAGGGCCCGGCAGAGCCGGGAAGTTTGCACCTACAGGAGCTGCCATGGCACAAGATTTGTGTCCCATGAAAAGTGAGCCCTGCAGGGTGGCCAGGGCACTGGTCTGGGGGCTGCTGAATTGAGAGGCCGACTCGGTCGGGGTAAAGGCCACTTCAAGGACCACAGGCAAGACGCCTGCCGGGCCACATCTGAGCATCCTCCAACTGCTGCATGGTCGGTCACGTCAGCATGGACACGCCACAGCCTCTGCTGAGCCACTTCTGCATGTGTGACCATTTTAAACTTCTTAAACAGCCACAGAAGTCGGGCACAGTGGCTCACACCGGTAATCCCAGCACTTTTGGAGGCTGAGGCAGGAGGATGGCTTGAGGTCAGGAGTTGGAGACCAGCCTGAGCAAGAGCGAGACCGTGTCTCTGCTAAAAATAGAAAAATTAGCCAGGCGTGGTGGCGCACGCCTGTAGTCCCAGCTACTCGGGAGGCTGAGGCAGGAGGATAGCTCGAGCCCAGGAGGTTGAGGCTGTAGTGAGCTAGGCAGAGATCGCAGAGATCACAGAGACAAGGAAACACCTCCCAGCCTGCAGGAGCTTCCTGGTATCGCGCACTGGGGAAGCCCCTACAAGCCGGTTCCCAAATATCAAACTCTCAGCACGCCCCAGCCTCCGGCAGACGGGGACAACTGTGTTTTGCAGCCAGGAGGAGACACGAGCACAGACGCTGACTGGGCACAACACTCCCCGTCTTCATTCCGCCCTCACGGCTTATTAGAAAGAAGCAAAACATGCCCAGAGATGGGAGTGCCCTGTGTGTGTGTCATTCTCACCATCTGCAGTTCAAACGGCCCAGGTGATGGAGTCTGTTTTTTTTATTTTTAAGTATAACACAGCACACACAAGCCCTGCTCAGGAAAGCACTGAATGTCACAAAGTGTCAGGACAGAAATAGCACCTGGATGGCCAACAGGTCTACAAAAAGGTCCACGATGTCACTCGTCACCAGGGAAATGCAAATCGAAACCACATCAGGTACCACCTTGCACCTGTGAGCACAGCTGTTCTCAAAAAGACAAGTGGTGGCCGGGCGCGGTGGCTCACGCCTGTAATCCTAGCACTCTGGGAGGCCGAGGCGGGAGGATCGCTTGAGCTCAGGGGTTCAAGACCAGCCTGAGCAAGAGTGAGACCCCGTCTCTACTAAAAATAGAAAGAAATTATCTGGACAACTAAAAATATATATGGAACAAATGAGCCGGGCATGGTG
>MPIZ01000006.1:4306110-4325101 GCA_003258685.1 Prolemur simus | reverse complement strand
TCCTTCCTCCCTCCCTCCTTCCTTCCTTCCCTTCTTCCTGCCCTCACCAAACATGCCTGGAGTCCAACCTTACGCCCAGCACACAGGAAAATAAATCTGCACACCACAGTCGGGGCCTTCACTGCCAGGTGGAGCACGGTGCGCCCTAACCACTCAGACGTGTCTGGCGACAGTCTAGACCTTTCCAGAGCTCACCCTTTCCCGTCAGGAATGAGCCCCAAAGAGAACAGAGCCAGGAAAGGAGGCGGGAGGGCGCCGTGGGTAGTCGCAAGGGAGGGTTACAGCACAGCCCCGACACGCCGGCCTCCGAGCTGATGCTATGAGGGTAAGTGTGAAGGTCCCACAGTTCTGGCACATTCCAGAAAGAGCCGGGAGACCACCAGCTGCAGCCGAGGGGGTGGAGAGCAGAGAGAGGAGAGAAGCAGGGTCAGGCTCACTCCCCGGGCAGGTGAGCCTCTCCCTGGGACACACGGAGTCGGGCGACAGCTCTGAGCTGCGTCTGCGTGTGCCGTGTGTCCCGGGAGAGCAGAGACACGTGGAGCGTGCGCCGCGGGTGCACAGGGGCACAGCCAGGCAGGGCCACCAGGCCCTCCTGCCACAGCCGCCAGGTGCCACCGACCGGCACGGGGAGGGGGAGGGGCGAGGGGACTGAGGACGTGTCACAGGCGCAGGCAACAGGGCTGCGGGGGGCAGTGAGAGGCGGGCTGTGCAGAATCGGAACAAAACCCAGCCAGACGACAGGCAGAGGGCGTGGGGCAAGAACGACTGCTTGTGTTGGAGACTGAGCGACTGCAAGAACGGCATCTCCACGAACCCAGTGGAGAAAGCCCCAGGGAGAAGTGGATTTGCGGACAGGCAGTCTATAAACTCCATTCTGTGAATTATTATATACAACACTTATATTACATACATATAGGATCTTTTAAAATTTTCATTATGCATATTAGTGATTTTTTTTTTATTTTTTTTATTTTTTTTTATTTTTTTATTTTATTTTATTTTTTTATTTATTTTATTTTTTTTGAGACAGAGTGTCGCTGTGCTGCCCAGGCTAGAGTGAGTGCCGTGGCGTCAGCCTAGCTCACAGCAACCTCAGACTCCTGGGCTCAAGCGATCCTCCTGCCTCAGCCTCCTGAGTAGCTGGGACTACAGGCATGCACCACCATGCCCGGCTACTTTTTTCTGTATATACTTTTAGTTGTCCATATAATTTTCTTGCTATTTTTAGTAGAGACGGGGTCTCGCTCTTGCTCAGGCTGGTCTCGAACTCCTCGCCTCAAGCAATCCTCCTGCCTCGGCCTCCCAGAGTGCTAGGACTACAGGTGTGAGCCACCGCGCCTGGCCGTTAGTGATTTTTACATATACATTTGGGAGACTCTTTATAAAGCCACCTCACCCCCAATTCCTATGTTGAAACTTTGTCACCGTCATGATGCTGTCGGGAGGTGGGGCCTTAGAAACATGATTCCCTACATGAATCTCTCTTTGTGAGACTGCACATTTTTATTTCCAGGATCGTGCTAAAAATCCTCTTGCCATGCACCGCTTGTATTTTTACTTTTCTTGATACACACACCTGAATCAATAGAAAAGTATTGTTCACGTAGAAAACACTGACTCCAAGCAAAAACGTAAAATAGGTTTTTGATGAGCTTAGATTTCTTGGTATTTTCCTCCTAACCCTAAGGCAGATGTGGACATTTGCACGCCACGGTCCTCACATGGAAACACTAAATACAGTATTATAAACCGTAGGTGTATAGACATCTTTAATTTATTAAGATTTTTTAAAATAGGAATGTATTTTAAATCCTAATTATACACACAGACATACACATATGCTAGAAGTAAAAATTTTTTTAAATGATATCAGAGATATAGAATTCTGTCAGTGGCTCATGAGTAGACTCAGTGAAACCGGGAGAGAAAAAAAGACAGTAAACTCAAAGGCAGATCAATAGAAACTATTCAATCTAAAACACAGAGACAAAATAAGGAGAAAAAATAGTTCGCAGGATTTGTGGACAATATCATATAATCTAATATAAACATATCTAATTATATCTAATATAATCATGTAACCTAATACAAACAGGAGAAGAGAGACGAAATATTTTTCAGAGATGACGGTTGAAAATTTTACAGAAAGGACACAAGAAGAATGTGGCTGATTTTCATTCTCTGCTCTGCAGCTTTGTGTGTTTTCTAAATCTAAGTGAACATTTACTTTCCTTTTACAATTAATCATTTTCTCCACCGTCGGCAAAGACTTCCAAATACATATTTAATTTACAAAAACTAACATGATATTTCATATTAATTTGACAAGTTCTGCATAGGGAAGTAACCAATGCCAGTGAACAAACATGTAACTTTTAAAAGGCAATTGTTTGTGTTATTTAACCTCAAACTGAAGTTTCCTGGTGGTACTTCCATTGTACCTAAAAATAAACTATCTTTGACGCAGTATTACGGGGTAGTATTGTCTGACAGTTCACGGATCTCTTACTGGGATATAACTCACTTAACTCGAAATCAGTAAATAATACACATTGACTCCTTGTATGTCCCTAACTGCACACTAATGCGAGAGGTCCCCAGGCTGGTGAAAAGGTCCCCCGTGCAATATGAAGCCCAATTCTACTCGTGAGTTGGTCTCAAACACAGGGGTCAGAGAATGCACCTTGTGGTTGTGACATTTTAAAAGCAGCCTTCATCTATTCTATGTTGGCAAAATAACTCACCGGCCTCCACGCTTAGTACTATGGTCTGTTTGTGTCACCTACTCCCACCAAAAATCCATTTGTTAAAGACTTAACCCCCAAGGTGGTGGAGTCAGGAGGTGGGGGCTTTGGGAGGGGATGAGGTTCTGAGGGTGGAGCCTCATGGATGGGAACAGTGTCCTTATAAAAGGGACCCCAGAGAGCTCCCTCGCCCCTTCCACCATGTGAGGACACAGCGAGAAGGCGCCATCTATGAACCAGGAAGTGAGTCCCCACGAGACACAGCCTCTGCCACGCCGGGATCCTGGACTTCCAGCCTCCAGAGCTGGGAGCAATGAATCTCTGTTGTTTATAAGCCACTCAGGAGGTATTTTTGTTACAGCAGCCTGAAAGGACTAAGATAAGATGCAAATGACAAGAATTGACTTGCAAAAACTAATAAGATTATTTCATAGCGGAAGTATTTCCTCTCTCCTCTTCCGGGATTCCAGGTATGTTTATATTACATTATATGATATTGTCCACAAATGCTGGGAGCTTTCTTTGTTTCACTGTTGATTTCCCCTTGGTATTTTAGAATGAATAACTCCTATTGACCTACTTTTCAGTTTATTGTCTTTTTTTTATTTTCTCTCTCCGTTTCACTGAGTCGATTTCTTGCAATTTCTTCCAAGGTCCTCATGCCAGGTGAATCCTGAAGGAGAGGCTGATGCTCAAGAGATTGTGAAAAGCAAACACAAGTCCAGGAATGGGCATGAGGACGCTGTATCCTTTATACTCGCAGGGATCAGGGTTGGGGGGATGAGAGGAACATTAGGGACCACCTAGATCCGTGCAACTCCTTATTCTGTAGACGGTAAACGTGTACAGGGCCCCAGAACTGGTTACAACGCCAACACGCACCACACCCTCAGCCTCCTCACAAACACCATGCCATGGGCTTTTTCCATGGCGGGGCTCACAAAGCAGGTGGAATAAGTTCTAGTAGTGTCTACAGCACTCCGAGGTGACTACAGCCAACACCAATTTATTACATATTTTCACATAGCTAGAAGAGAGGGCACTGAATATTCTCAACACAAATGATAAATGTTTGAGGAGAGGGATCCGCTAATTACCCTGATTTGATCACTATCCATTGCATGTACTGAAACTTTGTATCCCATAAATATGTACAATTGTTATTTGCCAATTCAAACATAAATACAATGTATATATTTTTTTAAATAAGAAAGAAAAAGACTTGTTTTGATAAAGGTGTCAAGTTCAGACTTCCCCCACACCAGAGCCCAGCAAGACTTTGCAGCCATAGACTTATTTTATCAGCAGCTGTCTGTGCGTTTTACAGACATGAGGTGAAGAGTCTACGTAGCCTCTTGGAGAGAACAGTGAGAAACACTAGCCCTGGCTCATAACTGAGTATGAATTTCTACCCGGAATTCAACCCCCCTAAAAGCTGGGAGGGGACGTCTCACGCCCATGGTGGGGAGGGACTTCGGTCTGAGTCAGCCAGCCGGCCAAGCCCGGTCCAAGCTGTCTGATCAGAGCATCCCAGCTCATTTCTGGATTATATGTTAGGGGTCCTTGAATGTATCTTGTTTTGTAAAAAAAAAAAAAAAAAAAAAAAAAAAAATTAAAAATTCTTGTTCTAAGGGAAAAAAAAACAGTCAGAACTGGGCATGTGGCAGATATTTCTCAAAAGCTAAAATCACCTCTCAGGCCAAGAGAGGAGGGACTGAGAACAGTGTGTTCCAACGCCGCAGTTATTTACCCCAGAAATGAATGCCCTGGCTCGGAAAGACAGAAAGAAGCTGGTTTACAGGGAAAACTGACAGCCACATGTGGAAATAAACCATCATACGCTTATGAATATATGAAGAAATCGACACTTAGACACAACTCTGATTTACAAGATACTTGATTTACAAAATTACCAAAAGTTTGACAAATGATACCAACAGGTTTAGGTCTCTGAATTCTGTGTCTAGACAGAAAGTTAAATTAGAAAAACTCATTCTGCAAGAGAACTTTAAGGGTCCCCTTTTTTAATCTTCCTACCACATTATACCCGTCCCTTGGAGAAACTGCACATATATTTTCCTAACTTCAAAGTTTAAACACATTTCTTTTCTAGCCTAAGTCAAATGCATTAAAAACAAATATGAAACAATAAAAGCTGCAGGGGAAATATACCAAAATAAATTGATTAAAGTTGCTTATGCAAGCTGCATAAATAAGACAAGGAGGAAAAAAATACAAGCCAAGTGCTAAAACTCAGTCGCAGAGATAAATCCGAACCAAGAAGAATAAAATCATCTGCAACCCTGCCGATCGCAACATTGCGTCACATTTAGCTCTGAGTTCTAATTCAGCTCTGAGCTTCCTGGCAGCCAAAGAGAAAAGATACCGACACCAGAAATGACTCTCACCGCCTTCAATATCAAAGAGTGTTATTTTATTACCGGATGCCAAACCTTTCCTAGCATGTCACTTAAAACTTAATGTGCCATCTGAGGTTTTCTTTGAGGAATATGCAGCAAACACAAAAAACAAACGAGATTTCTTTTAATAACACGCCTCTACACGAGCTGAGGCTCTGACACCAAAGTGTAATGCAATGAGAGCCATTCAGTGCGATGCAGGGCAGAGGGGGAATCCCTTCTCTCCAGCGCTTGCAGCCCACCTTTGCCACGGTCACGCCCCACCAGGCACGTCCTCCACTCGGTCTTCCAACAACACTAGCTGCTGCGTTTGGCCAGCACGCACAGGCTTTCTCTGCAACGGAAAAGCTCTCCCCAGTTGCATCCACATGGGGAAGCCTTCGCCATCCCTCCATGCCCAGCTCAAGAATCTCCTCTTTCATAAGCGGTTCTTGACATGCCTCTCATCTGGAGGAGAAAACACTGGAGTTGCAATGGGCACTCCACTCATCTTTCAGACTCAAATGCAAGTATGCAGGCTCGCCACGCCACAGCCGGAGCAAGACACAGAGAGAACCAACGCCTCAAATGCAACAGGGCTTCCCCAGAGCCAGCTGGCAGGCATGGAATGTGCTGGAAGCCTTCCCATCTGATACCCCTGGCTCCTCCCGGCTCCCGACTCCGTGCACAACTGCAGGTATGGCGTGAGTCTGTCTGCTTCTTGCTCCTTCAAGCCCTGGGCTCAGCTGTCCACGTTGGCCGTGGGCAGAGTTTACCCAGCCACGGAGCCACACTGCCCCTCACCCGTCCTGCCCATCGGAGAGCGAGGTGCTCCCCACGCCTGGCCGGTGGATCTCAGGGAACAGCAACAGAAAGGGAAGCAAAGGTTACTGCTGTGAGCGATTCCCGACCATCCCGGATGCTCCGCCCCGCCGCCCAAGTACACCCAGCTTGCTTTTCTGATGTTTTCTTAAGAAGGAGGGGAAGCGTATCGCCACCATTCTCGAAGTATGTTTTGCACTCGGGTGGATTAGGCATGACCCGGAACGGAGACCCCGGGGCACAGTCAGAGACAGTCCCGCCTCTGAGGACAGACACGTGGGATCCGGCTTATCCTGGGTGAGGGAAGTGCCCCCAGATGCAGAGAGCTCTGGGACATTTCTGTAGAACCCACTGACGGCCACACTAGAAGGAAAAATTTCCCTTGGGGACACAGTGTTTTATTACAAAAATAAAAACCTTGAAAACAAAACGATCCTTTCCAATTCAATGAAAAACCTGTTATTCTTGTTGTTGTTTTCTGTGCATGAGTTACAGGCAACTTGAAAAATAGTTCTCTCAGCTCCCAAGGTGAAGAGACGTGTGAGTGACATATACTTCACGAGGCCCTGGGCTCAAAACTAGCATTGAGTTAAATACAACTCACATGGCAGTTAATGTATTAAAAGTACTAAAAACAATTTTTTTTTTCTATTATAAAATGCATCAATTTCACATACCAGGAACTGCAGGATCAAGGCCAGCCACAAACTGCAAGGACACAAACATGAGTCGTTTTCTTATTCCAAAACACCCCAGGAAAATCTTGAAGATTAAATAGATTTGCAGCAAAAAAAAAAGAAAAAGAAAAGAAAAAGGGGGCAGGGGGGACGGTTTGCAATGAAATCCACACAGCTCAAAAAAAGTGCCTCTCTAAGCAGCTGGAAATCACACACACACACACACACACCCTGAATACTGATGTTATTAGATAGAAATATTCCAGAAAACTCTGCACCGCAACTGAGTCTCCAAGCACAACCTTCATCACCCTGGCACAAGTGACCTCAAAAACATCAAATTACAAGTGCAAACTGGACATTAGCACACCCATTGTCCGAGCCACCTGCAGCCACCCCGGTAGACACTTCGGCGACACGGATGAGCAATGAAAAGACGTCGTCATTAGGCTGCAAAATCCTTCACCAGCCGTCCCCCGGGGGAAGTCGGCGGCACAGCCCGAGACTGGGATCTCTGGCGAGGCCACGCCTGCCACCCAACTGTGCCAGGAGCGAGGTGCGTGGAGCATCCCACACCAACTCCAGGGTAGCGACAGGCACTCTTTGTTCTTGCTTTTGTCTCTCCTAAAGCTTGGCGATGTGCATTTTCAAAACCGGGTCAGCGTATCGGGGGATACACCCAGACCCGAACTGCATCTGTGCAAACCCTGCCCCGCCCACCGTGGCCAGGTGTACCCGCATGCCACCGGCTTTGGGAAGCTCACTTCCAAACCCTCTCGGAGGGCCGAGAGCCCCACCCCGCAGCCGTCCAGGAGTGAGTGAGACCCTCCAATCCCCGGGCCCCGGCCTCGGAGCTGGGTGCTGTTCTTGCTTCTACCGACAGCCTGGACAGATGTCACCACAGGCATCCTCTGCTCTCGTGAGCACAGTCCCTGAGATGTTTAACTTTATCTGTTCCTCTGGGCGGCGTGTGGCCACGCGCTATTCTGCATGTCTCGGGGAGGGTATGTGCTAGGTGAGCTCAGTTAGCGTTTACATCAGCACGCTGAGAGGAAAGCGGATTCCCTCCCATTAGGTTGGTGGGCCAGATCTAATCTGTCGCCAACGGAAAGCTGACCTCCGCTGAGCAAGAAACGATTCCGCCTTCGGGTTCGGGTGGTAGCTCTTGCCTGGGTCGACCCTGCAGATTTCAGACATGTTTCCATCATCACGTGAGGCAATTCCTTAAAATCAACCTCTCTTTCCGTAGAAACACGCACCGATACGGGACACCCAGTTAAATTTGCATTTCAGAGAGACAATGAGAAATGCTTTAGTGTAAGGACAGCCCATGCAATATTTGGGATATACTGACACTAAATGGGCAGTCGTCGTTTATCTTCACTCCAGGCTGAACTGAATGAAGCAGGTCCGCTGAGACGGCTGAGGGTAACTACTGTCCCATGGTGGATCTCTCTAGCAAACGGCTGTCCAGATGCACCGTGCTGTTCCCTCCGTTGTGCACTGTGTTAAGCACTGCAACACGGACAGAGAACTTCCCCAAATAGTCAAGTTCTGGCTCCTCGTGGCTTCACTGCTCACCTCCTCTTTCTGCTTTTACACTGAATTGTCAGCAGTGGGGAGAAAACGGGCCACACCTTCAAGACCCTTCTCGGAAATTCCCTCAGCGTAACATCCAAGCGTATCACGAGCAAGTTCCGCTTTCTGCAAAAACACTAGGACGTGATTCAGCCGCCGCCTGAGCCTGCTCCACTTCCCACCAACACATCCCTCGTTTCCATCGGAGATTTCCCCGGAAGCACCTTTAATGTTCCTAGTTCTACCAACATGTGTTCACAATGACATATGTCCTCTCTGTCACTTCCCGGTCCCAAAATCTGCATTACTCAGGCTGCTGTGACAAAGTGACACAAACCGAGTGGCTTAAACAACAGAAATGGACTCTTGTCTCACTTCCGGTGGCCACAAGTCCAAACTCAAGGTGTCCGCAAGGGGCGGGTTCCCTCTGCAGGTGCTGGGGATGCAGTCTCTGCCCTGGGCTTACAGACGGCTGTCGTGTCCCTGCATCTCTTCTCACCACCCTCCCTCTAAATCCCTCTGTGTCCAAAGAGCCTGTTTTTATAAGGACACCAGTCGTGTTGGATTAGGGTGACATCTTAGCATGATCATCTGCAATGTCCCTATGTCAAATATGGTCACATTTACAGGGCACTGGAGGATAAGACTCCAGTGTGTCTTTTGGAGGGACACAATTTGAACCCTAATACCTGACATGCGTGCGCACACACACACACACACGTGGGTGCAAATGCATATACACACACATGCAATGATACGCCAGCCCAGGTGGCAGGGAGCTCCCTAGGAGGCTGGGTGAGCCAGGCACTCTCTCTCTCTGTCCCTAGCCAGCCTCCCTGCTCAGGCCTAATTGCTCAAAATCACCTTGGATGTCTCCCTCATTTCTCTCTCTGTCCTTTCATATTGGGTTCATCACAGATTCTTTCTGTGTCGAAGCTCACACGCAACTGACGTCAAAGAGCAAACGCTCTATCAGTTCCGGCATAACTTGATTTCAACTGCCCCGGACGTTACCAGGTACCCCTGTGCCCGCTGCTCCCATCTGGGCATCGAGGACAATGTGGGCACCACGTCACAACCACCACGCCACAACGGTCCTGTCTGTGGCTCTGTCCCTAAAGTCAGCAGGTTTTGCAGCCTCACAGCCAACTCTGCAAGCAAAGCCACTCTCAGCAAGACTTCTTGGGAGATCTCCATGCAACTAACACCTCCAACTGTCATCCGCTGGCCAACGGGGTCGTGTCGGTAGTGTGTCACCAGAGAAAAGTTCCCTTCCAGAACCTGGACTATCTGTACAACTCCCTGAGCTCACGGTTGTCTTTTTAGGACTCTAACTTGGGAGGGCTGACCTCACACCTCAGTGGAGCCTGAGGTTTGGGGAAATTGCAAAAGGGACAGCTCTCTCTAGACCGAGCCCACTGTCCACGCCACCATCAACCAGAGGTGGCACCAAGACTCAAGTGTGTGAAAGTTAAATTGTAAAAATAGTGGAAGAAAACCCGGAGGTGGTGGTTGATTCTGAACATGCAATCTCTATAGTGTGATGGTTACTCAAGGCTGGGGAGGGTGTGGGTGGAAAGGCAGGTAAAAAGAGGTTGGTTCACGGTACAAAATTACAGCTAGACAGAGGGAGTCAGTTCTAGTGCTCAGGAGCAGAATAGGATGATGACAGTTACCAACAACGTATTGTGTATTTCAAAATAGCTAGAAGACAATACATTGCAAATGTTCCCAACACAAAGAATTGATAAACGTTCAAGGTAATGAATATTCTAATTACCCAGATTTGATCATTACACATTCTACACACCTATCAAAATATCACATGTACGCCATAAATATGAATAACTTTTATGTATGTATGCATTAAAAATGGGAAAAATACATATATTCCCATAGCTATGATGGCTTTTTCTAAGGAAAATGCAGAAATTGTAGAAGAAAAACTATACACATGACCACAGAAAAATGTTAAGTTTTATATAATCAAAACTGCCACAAATGACATCAAAAGGCAGACGACAAGATTACAGCCCAGAGATAAAGGATTCATTCTTTGTAGACAAAGCACTTTTGTAAGAACCTCCACCCCCAAAGGGGCAAATGAGCAATAGAAAGACAATGAAATGTAAGCACACGGAATGAAACCTCACTCACCAAGAAATAAATAGTACGATGATTACTGGTTTTCATCCATCAGCTAAAACAAGTCAAAAAGCAGGGTTCTATCCAGAATTAGTAGGCATAGAAAAATCAGATGTTTAATACGCTCAGTTAAAACTTTCTAAGACTGCGCCTACTTAGGAGGCAGGTTGGAAACGGCTGTCAAACATGTATCACGCACGCATTTCCTCTATGACCCAATGATTCCACGTAACCGTCTTGGGCGGTCACTGAATTCTGCACCCTGTACGCAGGGATGGGGGTGGAAGAAAATGGAATTGCTGGACGCCAGCCCCTGGGTAGTTATTCTAGTGGCCCCAAACCACACACATTCAGTCTATCTTGGGAAGATGACACGTCTACCAGGTGCGGCATTTTTATACGGGACGTCGGAGCAAGATGAGATACATCCCAACAGTTAGAGGTTGGAGCAATCACATAAGCCCTTGGTCGGCTGGGACATGCCAGCAGCCAGGGAGGACATGTCTGCAGTGTGCGTGGGACATGGTGTTGGGTGGGCACCTAGTCCTGGTTAGTGGCTGCCCTCATTGGCCAACTAAAAAAATGTGTGTCTGGGTCCCCAAGGAGCATGGGGCCATTGTTCCCGATAAAGTCCCCACACCAGGGCACAACGCTTCCAATGACCATGGAAAGCAATGTGTTAACCAGAGACCTGAACCTTCTAGAGATGTCCAGGACAGAAACCCCAGCAGGAGCAGGACGGTGACAATGGGGTTCATTTCATCTGAACACCACACACACAAAAAAACACCGCGCCATAATGAGACACACCTTCCCCACCAGCCACATGAGCACACTGGCTCCTGAGTCCCCAGGGGCTGTGACACTAGCCTGAACCCCGGGCATTCTGCATGCTCACGTGGCTCTCGGATGCCACAACCAAGCGCTAAGCGGCCAGCCTGGGCTTT
The DNA here is from genome assembly GCA_003258685.1 of Prolemur simus. NCBI lineage: Eukaryota > Metazoa > Chordata > Mammalia > Primates > Lemuridae > Prolemur > Prolemur simus. Next base: position 4,313,789 of record MPIZ01000006.1, on the reverse strand, counting down.
GGCAAGAAGAATGATAATTATCGAGACTTAAACCCCAAGGTGTGAACTGTCGGCTTTAGGTGATGAACATGTTTTTGAGCAAATCCTGCCAATCCCAGAATCAGTCACTCAATGGTCACTTGAAATGCCCGGTGTTATTTAGAATGAGCCATAACTTCCTGCAGTTTCAGGTGTCCCGGGCAAGATAACATGCCCACTTGTAGCCTATTTTTATACCAAGCACACAGGAACGGTGAGCGTACTTGCTATTTTAGAAGGGCTGACATTACCCGTGCGCTGAACTGCCTTTTCCTGCCCTCCCCCAGGGGAATGTGATCCAGCTCCCTGGTTCTGTGCACGGCGGGTTGAAGCCACGCCAGCCTCGGACACAGAAGACCAGGCACTGAGTTTAGGGTCAGCTGCCACCCAGATCTCTTGGGCAAGTCACGTGAAATTTCTAGTCCTCAGATCTTCCCCTGTGACACGAGGAGGATGGAATGTAGGAATCCCATGGCTCCTTCTAGCATGTCTCATAGAACAGGTCAAAATGCAAAACTATGCCACACCCACGACAGCTAGCCTTTAAGGAAAAGCCATTAACACATTTAAATTTCACGTCGGGAGAGTACAAGCTACCCAATGCACCTTTAATTTAACCATAAATTATAAAAATTATGCTTCAGTATTAATTTTAAGTATTCATTTCAAGTATTAACACCCATAAAGTATGAAATTAATACACTCAAGCTGTGTGCGGACTGGGAGTGCCGGACCCACCTCTCAGTTGAAAATCCACAAATAACTTTTTTTTTTTTTTTTTTTTAGACAGAGACTCGCTTTGTTGCCTGGGCTAGAGTGAGTGCCGTGGCGTCAGCCTAGCTCACAGCAACCTCAAACTCCTGGGCTTAAGCGATCCTCCTGCCTCAGCCTCCCGAGTAGCTGGGACTACAGGCATGCGCCACCATGCCCGGCTAATTTTTTTTTTCTATATATATTTCAGTTGTCCAGATAATTTTATTTCTATTTTTAGTAGAGACGGGGTCTCACTCAGGCTGGTCTCAAACTCCTGACCTTGAGCGATCCACCTGCCTCAGCCTCCCAGAGTGCTAGGATTACAGGCGTGAGCCACCGTGCCCGGCCTACGAATAACTTTTGACTCCCCAAACACTTAATCATTAACCCTCTACTATTGATCAGAAGCCTTACCGATAACATAAACACCAATCAACACCTATTTTGTATGCTCTGTGTCTGACACAAGGGCTGTCTGAATAGTATCCCGGCATGTAATATGAAAAATTATGGAAATTACAGCTGGATAGCTTCCAGAGAGCCCTCCTAGACTATATCCTTACAATAAAGTAAGCTAGAGAAAAGAAAATATTATTAAAATCTCAAAGAAGAGAAAATATATTTATTTGCTATTCAGTAAGTGGAAGTGGATCATCATAAAGGTCTTCATCCTCATCATCTTTATGTTGAGTAGGCAGAGGAGGAGGAGAAGGAGGAGGAGGAGGAGGAGGAGGAGAAGGAGGAGGAAGGGGAGGGATGAGTCTTGCTGTCTCTGGCGGGGCAGAAGTGGAACAAAATATCCATGTATAAGAGGACCAACGTAGTTCAAAGCTGTGCTATTCAATGGCCTCGTGATATATATGCTATTATATATTATATATTATATATTATATATTATATATATAGTATGCATGTATATATATTCACTCCCACTCAGGTACGGAATCACACATAAAGCTTAGTATATATGCACTGCATCAGCCCTCAATATAATGAGTGGTTAAAACACTGGCCCTTAAACACCACCACCAGAGTTTCCAACGCCATGCATGACACCATGCTTTCGTGAGCCCTACCCATTTTCCAAACATGCTTCATTTCCAGGAAAACTCAGACATCGTTTCTCAGAAACAAAAACCCCAAGAACACTGATCAAATACCACCTTCTGGCAACGCAGGCATCTGAGAGGAAAGCAGTGCCTGCCAGCCACCACATAAGAGCTCTCAGGAAAATTCCCTTTTCAAAGGCATCTGCGGAGTCTGCAGGGTTCCAGCATCGCAAACACAGAAAGCCATTGTCTGTTTCCTTAGGGAAAGGGGATGTTGCTCTCAAAGCGCCACCACCTGTCACCAGGCTAATGCACGTTCTCCATCAAGAAAATGGGGTGAGTCCACCTGCAAGCTGAATACATTACCCTAAAAACAGAGAGAGAGGCAAAGTTTCTCAACCTCTGGCCAAGGGTCTAACTCCTGGGCGGATATTTTAAGAATTCTTCCTGCGAAAGGAAGACAAAGCACCCCAGCAGATGGGCCAGGTAGAGCCCCCACGCTTGGCAAGAGATGAATGTTCTCTATGTATTTTCCGAGGGCAGCTCCGCCTCGCAGGCCACCCTACCCCAAACAGGACCCATGAGCTCAGGGGTTCTCCATGACAAATAATAATCACAAAGATAACAATTTGCTAATATATGAATTCAAGAATTCCACAGCTCTCCCAATACATGCTTCTTAGAATCTCAGGTCAAAGGCTTTCTCCTCACACCATTTATTTTCAATGAAAGATTTTTGGTTGCTCACAAATTTTCATGAGGAAGCCACTGAGAAGTATTCTCAGAGGCAGTGATTAAGGGTCATTATACATGACGTTAAATCACGTGGGAGTACTCAGGTAAGCAGGGGAGGAGACCCGAGTTCCAAGCGTCAAATGATTACATACATGTTAATTATTAATACATTTACACTTCTCAATCGATACATGAGACAGTGCCCCACATGTTGGGTGAGACGCACGGCTAACTGCAAACAATTTTTAGGCAATTTAAACAAAGATCACACATGTCAAAAACAGGAAAGGTGAGCCCCTTCCATGTTCCATGTATGAGCTTAAATTCTGCAGCTTACCTGGATTTTTACATATGTACAAATCCCAGGTCTGTTTGAAAGCAGTAACTTTCACCCCCCCAAAAAAGAAGTGTTTCTTTACCCTCTTCTTGGAAAATTTAACTAAAGGCTTAATTATTACTGTATTTTTAAAAGGATGGTATTTGCTATGGACTGAATGTCTGTGTCTCCCCCAAAATCCGTATGTTGAAATGCTCATCTCCCCCCACAAGGTGGTGGTGGTAGGAGGTGGGGCCTTGGGCAGGGGATGAGGTCCTGAGAGTCGAGCCTCATGGATGGGACCAGTGTCCCTATAAAAGGGACCCCAGAGAGCTCCCTCGCCCCTTCCACCACGTGAGGACACAGCGAGAAGGCGCCATCTATGAACCAGGAAGTGAGTCCCCACCAGACACAGCCTCTGCCACGCTGGGATCTTGGACTTCCAGCCTCCAGAGCTGGGAGGGGGAACGGGCAGGCCCTGCTTCAGGCATCACGAAACTGCGCAGACACTACTTAACTGAGTGGGGAAGTCTCAAAACAACATTTGAGCAACCCTGATCAAAACAAGATGGCGGCAGGACAAGTTCCAACTGGTTAGAACCAAGATGGTGGACAAACCAACTGCCTCTTGCCCTTGCAGCTTCATTCTACCCTCATTACCATAAAAGTACCATGGAAGTTTCTAACCCTAACCTCCCACTCCCATCATGCACCTGACCCCACGACCACTCCCAATTTGGACTGTATTTACGAGAAAGGATGGCATCACCCTGATTCCAGGAAAACACTGTTCCTTTCCAAGAAATAACATAAATATTCCTCCCCTTGTTTAGCCTATAATTAAGCCATTTCTTTAATAGAGAGACCCAAGGAGCCATGGGGCCAGTTCTCCTCTGCGGGGAGAAGTAGCCTCTACTCTGTGTATAGAGTAGACTTTCTGTTCTTCCTTAAATAAAACTTCCTTTCACTTTACACCATCCATTTGCTGCTGAATTCTTTCTTGTGCGAAGCCAAGGACCCACGTGGACTTTTAGTGATCCCCAGCATTGGGAGTGACATTCCTGTGTCAACACTCATGTGCACGTATGGAAGTAACATTCATTGGAAACCAAGCAGGTGGGAGGGGGAGGAGGGGATGGGTGAATTCACACCTAACGGGTACAATGCTCACTGTCTGGGGGATGGGAACTCTTACAACTTTGACTCAAACGGTACAAAAGCAATTCATGTAACCAAAAAACCAATAAATTTCATTTGTTCATAAATTATCTAGTTTAAGGTATTTTGTTAGCCCAGAAGGACTAAGACAGTATTTCAAACATGCTGAGGCAGGCATTCATTGAGACCTTATTATAATAACCTGATATTTTTCTTTCTTAATGATCAGTTCATTTGTGACCCAAGAAAGAAAACATGTATCTATCATAGTTCATCTACTATATACATGTTTTATAAAATTACATACAAAATTAAATGCAAATAGCTACAGAAATGTAACCGCGTCTACACTCCTAATTTTTCCTGTCTTGCCTCACTTGAACTCAACATTTGTAAATGGCCTCCTACTTTTCTATAAATTCAAATGTCAAATTAAAACGACCCATGCCCAAAGAAGAGAAAGAGAGCTACAAAACCACAGATGCATAACACAACCCAGAGAGCTACAAAGAAATGGGCCACGAGGTTACGCAGTCCTAACTTTCTAAATAAATGGCTCCATTAACTCCCCCATCTCCAACCCCCTAAAAAAGATCTCTTTAGATTACAAAAATCAAGTTCAGAAAAGCAGAGCTGTAAGTTCCCAAGGAGAAGAATTTCAGTTATGTGCGCAAGACATGTCCACACTACACCCAAACAGAAAGAGGTTAACTCAGATGTCAACGCCATCATTGCACAACGTGGTGAGTGTTTCTAGTCCGTTTTACCCCCCAGAAGCTCAGGCCAGGCTTGGGCTGTTGCTAAGACCAATATTTCCTCTGAAAGACACCACCGTGGTACCGCCTTCCCCCGGGGATGCAAGATGGAATGAGACACGGCTCCCAAGGGAACCCCGAAAGCAGCCTGGCTGGGGAGGAATGAAACATTTTGGGGGTGACACCCATTTTCATATTTACATTATCCCATCATTTTTGTGTCATCAAATACAATCGTTCTTTTGCCACCAATTTAGAAACATCAACAAACAGACAACAAAAAAACCCTTTTATAAACATGAACACCATTCTCAGCTCACGGGTGCAGGGCTGAAGGTAATTAAATTCTAGAACTCCTGCAATCACTGGCTATTGGATATATTCTCAGGGATTCCTGCTTTTTCAGAGTTTAACACAAAAAGAAGAAGAACCAAAGAGCTCAAAGACCCCGAGATAAGAGCTCTCAAGACACATGCAAGTCTGAGCCCAAGTCTGAAAAACGAAACGTCCCTTCTGCACCAAATCATCAGTCTGTCGTGCAAAAGTCATTTTGGCATGGTTACCAAAAAATAAATAAAAGCTTTCCTCTCTCCTTCAAATAAACCTTGTCAAAAAACACACAACCTGTGCTCCCAGATAAATCGGGGAACGTGGAACCCAACTGAACATTTACCAGAACCAGAATGACTTTTGCTCAATTATGTCCCTTTGACTGTAAGCAATTCTGAGAGGACACTAATGCCCCTGGCCACACTGGGAAGATATTATCAGATCACTGAATTTCAGCGGCTTGGCATCACTTAAAGACAAATAAATAAAACTGGTGTTAATTTGATCCAGCAATCCCACTACTGGGCTTCTACTCGAAGGAAAAAAAGACATTCTATAAAAAAGACATCTGCACTCAAACGTTTACAGCAGCACCATTCACAATTGCAAAGATGTGGAAACAACCCAAGTGCCCATCAATGCATGAGTGGATTAATAAAATGTGGTCTATGTACACCATGGAGTTCTACTCAGCCACGAAAACAGTGATCTAGCACCTCTTGTGTTATCCTGGATGGAGCTGGAGCCCATTCTTCTAAGTGAAGTATCCCAAGAATGGAGAAACAAGCATCACATGGACTCACCATCAAATTGGAACTAATCAATCAACACTCATGTGCACATATGGAAATAACATTCATCGGAAATCAAGCAGGTGGGAGGAGGAGGAGGGGATGGGTAAATTCACACCTAACAGGTCCAATGCACACTGTCTGGGGGATGGGCACACTTACAACTTTGACTTAAAGCATACAAAAGCAATTTATGTAACCAAGACATCTGTACCCCCGTAATATTCTGAAATAAAAAGATGTTTTTTAATTTAAAACAAGTTAGATATGAACTGTTTCTCAAACCAAGACAGCTGAGTTAATTCCAATTAGTGACCATAGAAAGGAGGGGAAAAAAAAAAAAAGGCAGCAACCTCCGAGAGGTGCAGTTTCAACACAGTCCGGCCCCGGGGCCGAGTCTGGTCCGCTGCTTCTTCTTCGAGGCCGGCACTCAATGGTGTTCATGTTCACAAATTTTCTTAGTGTGTTTCTAAATGGTTGGGTGGGGGCGGAGGAAATAAAAGAACAATAAAATTTCATGGCAACAATATTCATATGAAATCCGGCGTCCGTCAAGCGTTGTTGGAACACGCTGGTTGACGGATGTTTTAGGGCTGCTTTTGGGGCCCGAGGGCGCAGCGCAGGTGTTGAGAGACGACACAGCCTGGTCTGCAGAGCCAGAGACGGCCACGCTGGGAGCCCGCGGTGACAGGGTCAGCGCACTGCGGCCAGGGCTGCTGGAAGCCGGGCCGTGTCCCCTCCCTGCCCAGAATGACAACAGCTACGACTGAGGACGGCTCCAAAGCGCTGACCAGGGGTCCCTGGGGAAGGAAACTACGGAATACGAGAAAACCTGGAAAAATTAAGCAAAACGCTGCTGTTGCTTGCGGAAGGCTGGAAGGCACATCCTCCGCTCACAAGGCAGGGTGAGTTGCCACGTAACGGAGCAGCCACGCGGTGAGACAGAGCCTGCATCACGCGGACAAGACGCCGCACAGCCGAGATGACAGTCACAGACGCGGCATGCTGGCTGTCAACGCACAAAGGGAAGGGGGACAGGAAGGAATGAGAGTCCACGTAAAAGGGGACAGCGGAGCGCCAGGAAGCCCAGGAGTGGTGGCTCGGGGACATCGAGCGTGAGCCTCGGCTCTGGGAGGCTTTTCCAGTGTCCTTTGCATGCCACCGTCAGCCCATCCTCGGCACAGCTGGGAACTGGGGACCACTGACAGGTCCCGACGCCTCCCTAGTGCCAGCTGCCCCCTCACTAAAACATGTCACCACTTCTTACCGTTTCCTCCCAAGCTGGTGCCCTCGCCCTTCTCAGCCCTGCTAAGACAATGGTTAAAATGAGGCACTTCTGCAGAAAAAGAAGAAAAACATCTCACAAGTAGGACTCTGCGGTGAGATCTATGCGTGAACACACAGGAAAACATGCATAGTTTGGAGGATGAACCACATCACGCAGGTGGGCTAAGAGAAATACGTGAGGGTGAGGGAAGTGTCTCTTTGCAAGAAAGTCTCCAGAACGGTGATGATCTGTTATCCAAAAACAATGTTGGCATTTCCCACTTCAGTGAAAAGAGTGCCGTGGAAGTGCTCGCTGATCATCACTGAGAATGGGCTCGTTTAAACTCAAAACATGCACAGGAGCAAAAAACAATTACATATTTTAACTACTCCCAAGAACACGCAGTCAACCAGCAAGGTGCAAAACGTGAAGGTTAGGACAGATGTCAGCCTCCTGGTCTTCCTGTCTATTTGTGGGACATTTTTTCTTCTCAGAGGGAAGGAAGGA
>MPIZ01000006.1:4285815-4297702 GCA_003258685.1 Prolemur simus | reverse complement strand
GAGGGAAGTGGGAAAGGGGGAAGGAGGGAGGGAAGGAAGGAGGGAAGTGGGAAAGGGGGAAGGAGGGAGGGAGGGAAGGGATGGGAGAAAGTATTGACATCCTGATGAATGTTCCGGGCTGACTCCTCCCAAAAGGCCCAGCTTCAAGAACTACCCACTACTCCATCACTGTCCAACACAAAAACAACACAGTGAGGAAAAGGCAAAAACCATGGGCCGCCAGCTTTATTCACTTAGATATTCTGATGCCAAAAAAAAAAAAAAAAAATTCCAAAAATACATCACAGCAGCGTGAGACTCTCAGGACCAGGGCACAGAGGACAGACCTCACCGTTGTGGCCTGGAAAAGTCTGCTTTCAACAACAATGAAAAAAATGTCTGAAAAAGCACACAGCTCTGTCTCCTCTCCCGTGGTCGGAGGGTTGCACAACCAAAGCGAAATCGAGACCGACACGAGACAGACAAAGAAGTTACCAGCTAACTGATGTCTCTGGTTTATCGAAACAAGAGTCGGGTTCGAAAGGATTAAATAAGGACAGCCGGAAAACAGAGGAACGACCACTTAGAAATAAAACCTGGGCACGCAGTGGCAGCTTGTGTTCACGGTGAGGCACAGACAGCAAAGGATTCTGAGAAACGGGAAGGGATTGTCAGAGACACCACACATCAAAGCCCACCGAGGGGGCGTCCGCTGCCTGCCACTTCCCACACGGGGGCAGAGGGAGACAGACCCCAAAACGGTTCCTTAAAAAAAAAGTGCAGGTCGAGTGGATTTATTGCACACCTAAGTTTCTAAAAACACACACAGATTAGGGACAGAAGGATAGATTTCTGCACCGAATGCCACCACGGAAAATCACCAGGACATGGCAGTGGAGGTGTTTTCTCCTCTGAACCTCTGCAATCCCATCAGATCTGGGGGGTCCAGTGTCAACATTGCCAGTGGCAGTATTGGTGGTTCACCAGTCGCGTGGTTTCTAAACAGCATCCCTCCCCCACACCAGCTGCACCAACCAGGCGCATCTTAGTGCACACACAGAACTGTCACCCGTGGGACTCAGACAGACAGACGTGCCGAGCCTCTTGGATCAATGCAGACACTCGGGGGAAGTGTTTTTCCTCTGGGTTAAAAAGCAGTTCTCGGCCAGGTGCAGTGGCTCATGCCTGTGATCCCAGCACTCAGGGAGGCTGAAGCAGGAGGATCTCTTGAGGCCAGGAGTTTGAGACCAGCCTGAGCAAGAGCAAGACCGTTTCTCTACTAAACATAGAAAAAATTAGCCAGGCATGCTGGTGGTACCTGTAGTCTCAGCACTTTCAGAGGCCCAGGTGGGAGGATGCATTGAGACTAGGAGTTCCAGACCAGCCTGGGCCACACAGCAAGACCCCATCTCTACAAAAAATAAGAAAAATTACCCAGGCATGGTGGTGCACACGCATAGTCCCAGCTACTCAGGGGGCTGAGGCAGGAGGATGGCTTGAGCCCAGGAGTTGGAGGTTGCAGTGAGCTATGATGACGCCACTGCACTCCAGCCCCGGGCGACAGAGCGAGACTCTGCCTCAAAAAAAAAAAAAAAAAAAAAAGAGCAGTTCTCAATGTTGGAAAATGTCACCTGTTTCCCTGGACCCTCGGACACACCCACAATGACTCCCCCCCTCAAGGCAAAACTATCTATGGGTAATTTTTTCAATGAGTCGCACCCATGGTGTTGAGTTTTAAAAAAGAACTCAAGAATCCTTTCCCGTAATCAAATCTAAAACGCCCCTGTCTACGCCAAAAAGCTGGTGTGCAGACTTTAAAACAACGCTTCAAAGGAATGGCCTTACTCTCACCCATCTCCCCCATTGCCCCCCCCCAAAAAACTGATTTTCGCAAAACCGGACCACTCAGGCATCAGATACAAAAGCAGCCACCTCAGGACAGCTAGCGGGCTGTCACCGCCCGCGTCTACAGAGCGAATAATTCCCACAACGGGGAAAGACTCGTTCCCGGTATCATGCAGAGAACATAACACACTGGACACCTTTTTTGGTTTTGTTTTGTTTTTTGTTTTGTTTTGTTTTGTTTTCATTTTTATAAGTGTCTGCATTGTATGCTCGTGGTGCACGCTCCTTTCCAAACACAAAACGTGTCTCTTTCCAGGAAGGGCGTCCTGGGCAAAGAATCTCTTCCCCCGTTTCCCAGAAGCAAGGTGTCCGCTCCGGAGAAAATGTAAACGTGAACGCGTGGGACGCCAGAGCGCTGCAGCCCCGCGTCGGAGGGCGCTGGGGAAAGGCTCGTTCTCCCCGACACCTGGATCTCCTTGGGTTTATTTCTGAGCCCTCCCAGGGAGGACCGGCGCTGCGAATTCTGCAGGATGTCCTAAGCGGCTGCGAAGGGAAAACGTCCCCCGGGCGGCACCGCTCTCGGGAGCTGAGGTTTGCGACGCCACCGTGGAGAGCGCGCCGAGAGCAGGCGCCAGAGCGCAAGGCTGCTTTTCTCTTTATCTTTCCCACGCCTTTTCCTCTTGGTTTCAAAGCCCGCGGATGGCCACCAAGCCGGCGCGGTGGATATTTACAGCAAAGCAAGGAGCCCTAAGCGGAGACGGGACGCGACCGCCCTACAGGAAGCCGCCGTCCCTGATGCCGAAGAAGCCCCCGCTGACGCCGTCCCCCAAGGAGAAGACGTGCTCCTGGTCCAAGCCCCACTCGCCCTCGTCCTGGTCCTCCAGCTCGGGCTCCGCCGCGCCGCTGCGGGCGTTCTCGTACAGGAACACCTGCTCGTCCACGTGCGCCGGGGCCAGCCGGTTCCTCTTGGCGCTGACCACGTTGGCCGCGGAGCCGAAGAGGCGCTCGGGCGCGAGGCGCGTGGCCGTCACACACCAGTACTTCTGCAGCACCTTGGGCAGCACCGGGAACAGCGCCAGGCGGTCGGACCACCACTTGAGCGGGTCCTCGTTGAGGCCGAGCACCTTCTGCGACTTGAAGTTGCTCAGCTCCTCCACCACCTGCGCGTGCCACTCCTCCTGGTCCTCCACGCCGCCCGTCTGGCAGAAGATCTCGGCCAGCATGTGGTTGATGGCGCAGGTGGGCGCGGGCGTGGGCGTGAGCGCCAGCTTCTTCGCCGGGGGCTCCTCGGGCACAGGGAACATCTTGTCCTCGGCCGGCCGGTAGCCCCCGTCTTTGACCTTGTCCAGGAGGCCTTTGGCCTCTTCCACCACGCGGTTCTCCACCTGCTGCCTCTCGAAGGCGGACAGGAAGGGCAGCCTCTTGTAGCGCGGGTCCAGGAAGGTGGCCACGTTCAAGAACATGTCGATCTCCGGCGTCTCCTGGTAGGTCTTGGAGAACTCCTTGGCGATCACCTCTTTGGCCATGCTGATCTCCTTGGAATCGGTCTCCTTCACGTTGAGGGTGGTGTTCAGCAGCATGTGCAGCAGCGGCTTCACCATGCTGATGGTGGGGTACCTGGCGGCCGACAGCATCTCCGCCACCTGCTTGAAGGGCCGTAGCAGCTCCACCAGTCCCTCGATGCTGGCCCACTCGGCGGCCTCCAGCATCAGGTGGTGGTTGTTGCTGTCCTCCACCAGGACGCCGGCGATGGCGAACTGCTGCTCCCGGAGCCTCTGCAGCATGGCCAAGGTGCTGCCCCACCAGGACACGCGGTCGCTCACCAGCATGCAGTGCGCCGTGTTCTGCTGCTTCTGCTTGTCGTACAGCATGTACATGGCCATCGGGGACTGCTGGAAGTACTCCACCAGCTTGCGGCAGCGCGCCAGCAAGCCGCCCAGCTTGGGCAGCTGGAAGGCCTGCCGGATGCCGGCGTTGAAGGTCTGCCCCAGGCAGGGCATCTGCACCGCGATGTCCAGCAAGGAGCACGCTTTCACGATGTCCTTGCCGCAGTCCGTGGTGGCGCCGAACACCTTGGCGCCCACGCCCCACTCGATGAAGACCTCGTAGAGCACCCGCGTGATGGTCTCCGCTGTGTTGTCCTCCGGCACCTCGAACGTCTTCAGGCACCTGGAGCCCAGGGACAGGCAGCTGGGGGAGCCGACGCTGCCCAGGAAGTGGACCGCCAGCGTCACGTAGGTGCGGTTCTGGTTCTGGCTGCGCCACATGTCCGTGGAGATGCCGCACCACGAGGCGTCACTCAGCTCCTTGAGGATCCCCTCGCGGGCGGCCCCGTACCTCTCAGGGATGGCCTTGCTGCAGACGTACTTCCTGCTGGGGACCTCGTACCGGGGGTCGGCCGCCTTCAGCAGCGCCTTGAAGGTGGGCTCGTCCACGATGGAGGCCGGGTACAGCCCCTCGCAGATGAGCCCCACCACGGCGGCCGTCAGCTCCTGCTGCTTCTTGCTCTCGTGGCCGTGGCCGGACTTCACGGCCAGCGCGTCCGGCGCCGGCTGCTGGGAGGACTCGGGCTTCAGCCGGGAGAAGGCGGTGGCGAAGGCTTCGCGCATCTGCTCCGTGTTGCTCTTGACGAACTCGCAGAACTCCTCGGGGTGGTTCTTCTCCAGGTGGTAGGACAGGTTGGAGGTGTTCCCAGAGTAGGCGATCTGCGCCATGCAGATGCGGCAGTAGATTTTCTTCCACTGCAGGATGCATCCTTCGGCGTTGGTGTCGAAGCCGAAGTACTTCCACACCTTGCTCTTGGCGCGCGGGTGGGCCACCAGCTTCAGGTCCGCCTGCGAGCCGTCCGCGCCTTTACTCTCCATCGCGTCCCCGCCGGAGCCGCCCGCCTGCCGCGCCGCCGCTCATGCGTGGGCACCTGCTAAGAAGCAGCAAGACAAACACAGCGTGAGAAGGGACCCGGGCACACGCGGGAGCCCCGCCGGGGAGCGGGCGGGCAGGCGGGCACCCAAGCAGCTCCGCTTTGAAGCAAAGGGCGTTCGCGGTGACCCCCCGACGGGCCCGGCTTCTTTGCGGGTGGCTTTTGCAAAGTGCAGGGGAAGAGTCTGACACATGATCGCGCTCTTTCTTCCGGGTTAATCCTACACGGCAGCGACTCCGTATGTATGAAAAGACACGTTTTTTGGTTTCGAGAGTGGCATTTTCGAAGGGGTGCTCACCGCAGCGCATTCCTTGGTGCACGCGCCTGTTTACTGCTTCCTGGCTCTCGGACGTCCACCAGGCACCCACCGGGTCGGGGAGCCCAGGGTGTCACTTTGGGGGAAAGTCTTCGCGTAGGGACCCCACAAGCAGTGCGGGAGACACACCACCATCACCATGCGAACCCGTCATCCCCGGGAGCAAGAACCGATGTCAACCGCCACGGGAGATCGGTCACGTGCATTGAAGAGGCAAAAACGGAATGTCGATTTGGCTAAGGTGGTCTTTAATCTGGCTAACAGGCAGTGACAGCCTTCTCAAACATTATGCTTTCTTCTTCTCCTCCCTTCCTTCCTTCCTTCCTTCCTTCCTTCCTTTCTTCCTTCCCTCCTTCCTCCCTTTTTGAGACAGAGTCTCCCTCTGTCGCCCAGACTAGAGTGCAGTGGCGTCATCACAGCTCACTGCAGCCTCCAACTCCTGGGCTCAAGCCACCCTCCTGCCTCAGCCTCCCGAGTAGCTGGGACTACAGGTGCCACCACCACGCCTGGCTAATTTTTACATATTTAGTAGAGATGGGGTCTCCCTCTCGCTAACGCTGGTCTTGAACTCCTGGCCTCCAGTAATCCTCCCGCCTCGGCCTCCCAGAGTGCCAGCATTACAGGCGTGAACCACCACGCCCGTTCAACCTTCATGCTTTCAAATGAAGCCATTTCGAACACCACGCAGGCTCTGTGTTCAGGACAGGGGCATCCCTGTTCTGTGATCACGTCTCGGTCACCACCCATTTCTCAATCCCTGCAAGTCCTCAAAGGGTCCGCTGCACGTAGCCCACCAGTGGGTAGAATGCAGCTTTGCTAGGCACAGGTGCACCTGTGTAAACATCACTGGGCTCAGCGTGGAGGTCTGCATGACCCAGATGCCAGCCCCTGGGGGTTCCTGTTGTCATGGCATGCCCACACGTCCCTTGTGGCCACCATTCAAAGGCCACCTCTGTGCCTGGGAGCCCCAAAAGGACAGCCGGGTTTGGCTAAAAGATGCCAGTTAAATCTGCAAACTTCCAGGATAGCACTCAGGAGGTTAAATAACAAACTGCACCCCACTCCCAGGCATTTTTTCTCAGTGTTGGGAATATGTTCAGAGCTACATCAGGCAAATTTCAATAATGATGACAGAGCAGCTGTCCCCAACCTTTTTGGCACCAGGGACCAGTTTCATGGGAGACAATTTTCTACGGGGTGGGGGAAGCAGGGGCAGGCGATGGTTTGGGGATGATTCAAGAGCATTATATTTCTTGTGCAATTTCTATTATTGTTACACTGTAATACAGAATGAGATAATTACACAACACACCATAGGTTGGGGACCCCTGCTCTAGAGAGCTGAATAGTGTACCCCCCCCCTTCAAAAAGTTGTGTCCGGCAGGTACGTGGGAATGAAACCTTGTTTAGAAAAAGGGGTCTTTGCAGATATAATTAAGTGAAGGATCTCAAGATGAGACCATCCTGGATTAGGGAGGTCCCTAAACCCAATGACAGTGTCCCCCTAAGAGACAGCAGAGGGGACACAGACGCAGAGGAGAAGCCACGTGGAGACGGAGGCAGAGGCTGGAGTGACGCGGCCACAGGCCCAGGGACGCCTGGAGCCCCCAGGAGCTGGGAGAGGCAGGAAGGAGCCTCCCCTGGAGCCTGCGGAGGGAGCGCGGCCCCGAGACCCCTGCGTCTCACACTCCCGGGCTCCGGGGCTGGGAGGGGACACAGTCCTGTTGTCTTAAGCCGCCCAGTTTGTGGCACTTTGCTATGGTAACCGCAGGACATACATAGCAGCAGGATGAAACTCCAAAAGGTATTATGAGTGTTAATGTCGCCTTCGATGACATTTGGGGTCTCAGAACGCCCCCCACATCCTCACACGGACAGTCACACCCTGCCATGGAGGCTGTCCGTCATTGGTGTCTGCCTGAGGCTTACCCGGAAGGAACCGCAGTGTGCTGGGTTCACTGGGCGTCCCCGCAGCTCAGTGGCCTCGCTTCCCAAGGCGGGGGCGGTGGAGTGTGGTCCCCCCGCCACCCCAGCGCCCCGGTCCGCACTAAGGCAGGCGCTGAGGGAAAGAGCTTCCACGGGACGTGCGGGGGGAGCCCTACACAACGTCCTCTGTCGGACTCGCGAAAGAGGGAAAATCCCCAAACTGCCCGTTCTGCACCAGAGTGAGCCCGGAGCCCCCGAACGTGCAGAAAGCAGCCAAGGAAAACAGCAAGCATCTGAAAACGCCTCACTCTTTGCACGGAAATGTTAGCTTCTCAGTCCTACCCGAGTGCCCCAGTAAGGCTCTACCAGATCTTCCTACGACATCATCATCATCATCATCATCACTGTTGTTTGGCCAGAAAACATCCTGATGCCTCAAAAAAAAGCTTTATAGTCTATTACGATTATTATTTGGTTGAAAGAGGTCCTGTTACCTAGAATGAGTTTTTTTATTCTAGTAGAACTATACTAGGATTATTATTTGGTTTAAAGAGGTCCTATTACCTAGAATGAGTTTTTTATTCCATTAGAGTTATGCTAGGATTATTATTAGGCTGAAAGAGGTCCTCTTACCGAGAACAAGTCTTTTGCTCTATTATAATATTTTATTATTATTGTGATGATTATTAGGCTGAAAGGGGTCCTGGCACCTGGAGCAATGTTTTGTCCTCAAAGCAGGAATCCCCAAATCCCTAACAAAGTGTGTCATTGGAGGAGATAACCCACCACCTGCAGAACCCACCGTCTACACAATCCACCGTCTGCACAATCTCCTGTCTACACAATCCACAGTCAGTCTGCACAATCTATTGTCTGCACAATCCACCATCAGTCTGCACAATCCATTGTCTGCACAACCCACCATCCACACAATCCACTGTCTGCACAATCTCCTGTCTACACAATCCACGGTCAGTCTGCACAATCTATTGCCTGCACAATCCACCATCAGTCTGCACAATCCATTGTCTGCACAACCCACTGTCTGCACAATCTCCTGTGTGCACAATCCACCGTCAGTCTGCACAATCTATTGTCTGCACAATCTCCTGTCTGTATTATGCAGTCACAGGTGGTTTCCCACACAGGCCCCAAATAAATTTTTCTTCCAAGCAGCCTCTGACTGGCTCATTCTCAAAGGATGGTCCTAGCCTTACCGGGGTGTTGTCCCCAAGACACTGCCAGGGGTCCGGCCGGGTCCTGCCTTTTTCAATTGCACACCCACGAGAGAAGCCTCCGGATTGCCCCAGTGTGATCCCACAGAACGGGCACATTGCAAGACACAAGGAGGAAGAACCCAGTCTCCTCTCCTTCAGCCAAACAGGCCAGCAAAACCCTAGAATGCAGCTACTCTCCTCCCTAATGTTGTGTTGTTTTGGAGATCACAGTTATTTTTTGTTTAAAAAATACACAGCATATAGTCAAAGGGTACCAAGTGTCAGACAGGAGAAATAAATTTTGTGTTCTACTGCACAGCATGGTGACTATAGTTAATTAATAACAATGTATTATATATTTCAAAATTGCTAAAGAGTAGTTCTTTTGGTACTTACTTGGTTTTAAATAAAATTATATATTTAAGGTGTGCAACATGATGTTTGGACGTGCACACACATAGTGAAATGATCACTACTCAAGATATCCATCTCCTCACAGTTACCATTTTTTAAGTTCTTCCAGTTGAATAACAATACAAGAGCATAGGAAAATACGAAACCCATAAGAGATCAAACCTTATTATTCTTAAAACAGTCAATTTTAAATCTTCTCGCCACCAAAAATAAATAAATAAGCAAGTGAGGTGATGGATATTACTTTAATTATCCCACAATATAGATATACATGAAAGTGCCACATTGTGCCCATAAATATATACAATTATTTCTTGTCCATTAAAAATATGTAAACAAATATATATGTTTTTGGTAGTAACATGTAATTGGCTTATTATCATTCCTTTTAAATAAATTATTAAACATGTTTTGAATTTCTGTTTTACTTTCTCATACGGTAAATTACCAATCGGTATCACTTACACAAACAGATAAATAAACAAATTTTTTGTGGGGTCCTCATTTTGTGAAAGAATAAAAGGACCTCATGATGGAGAAGTTGGAAAACTTCTGTGTTCTACACGATGCCTGTGGCCACTGTTCATAAAACCAACAGGAATTCCCTTTCCCTTTATAGCTTTTCTTAATTTTTTTTTAACCCTATAGTTTGAAAACTAGGACTATTCCTAAAACAGCTTTCTAAGTGGTCCTGTTGATGTATTTTTTTGGTAGATACTCACTCCTCTGCTACAGCAGTTGCACATCCATTTTCTATCCCAGAAAGTTAAGGAGTATTCTATGGCCTCCTATTTCCTACAGGGTTTTTAAGGAAAATTCTGTGCACTTTTTGAACCGGGGTCGAAAACAGGCTTCTTCAATCTTCCCTCCTTTTCAAAACTCATCTGAAGCCTCAGAGAAAATTTAGTACCTGACAGACCATCCTGTTATTAGTAACGGCAGGTAGAGACTTTACACAAAAGGACCATTTTCAACAGGTTTCAGGGCACTATCAGTGTTTGAGTTGTTACATCATATGGGGATATTAAATACACTAATTAAATCACATATTTTGAAATCTGGCCGATAGATATAACTTACTGTATGGACACCTACATACAGTGTTAAGAAAATAGAGAGAGACTCTGTTACAGGAATTCTCAATTTGCCTATAAACCATCTCTGTAAAGACAGGACCAACACCTATGGATACTTTGTAACTATCTTGTTTTGAGATCATGAGTTTTAACAAAACAGCATTCAGGGGTAGCTTACATGTTAGCAGTTTCTTCCTTGTTTTCATACAATCCCAGGTCAATCACAGTGTGTGCCATATGTATTCCCTTTATAAAATGTCTAAGAGCATATTAAATTTGGAAGTTCTAAGGAGAGAAAAAAAAAAGAAATACAGGTGTTTCCAATCTGCACCAGGCACCAGTTAGCTCAATACACGGGGCAAAGTTCGACATTTCCCAGGCAAAGGTTAAGTCCTGCCAGTTAGAAGCAAAAACAAAATGCTGATTAGGAAGCCGGACACCAGCACACAAATCTAAAATTATTTCTAATCCACAGATAGGAAGTGGTTCAGGGAAGGTCAGCTAATAAAGTTAATCTTTATAGAAAGTGATTCCAGTCTCCACACACAGGTGCAGAGTCCCTTGGCTGACACATGACTTCATCAGTAGCTTGTCTTTTAACAACCTGTTTTTTTTTAAACGAATCAATAAGAGGGAACAATATGCACACATTTCTGACGCACAACAGACAAGCTTTCAAGGCCAGCATTTGGGTTTGCTGCTACACATACTGCCCTGCCAGGCTTAAATTTAATTATCAGTTTAATTCTGCCTCTACCCTGAGAGCATTAACAGCCTTAAGCAGACTAAGCAGCAAAAATTGCATAGATAAACATGACCTACAAGACGGCACCATTCTTCTGCGGCTTTAACCAGTTCTTCCCTTTGCCAGCGACTACTGATTTAAGAGAAACACTTTCGCCCCACCCCCCAGCCCCACCCCAACCTCTAAAGCCCAGGGTACAAATTGTTCCTCACTCTCCAATTACTATAAGTGGCTTAAACCTACTGAAATGTGGTGTATCAGAAAACTAAAAGCTTAGTGCACAGAAAAATTAAAAAACTGTTTTTCCCAGGGGGTATAGGTTTGAAGAGGGTTGAGATTCCCTTAAAAATACCTGCCCCTAATGAAGCTGTTTCCTGAAAGTGTGACCCAAGGACCCCTGCCATCCCGAGGCCTTTTCAGTGGGTGGACAGAGGAAGTCAAAAGTATTTTCACAACAATACACAAATGCTATTAGGCTTGCAAACACCACACACACAGTGTCTCTGAGGCCCCTCGGACCCGCTGTCATTCTGAAAGCAGAGACACAGCCAACGGCCTAGGCCAGACATTTTGAGAGATGGCCTACAAGGTAAAAAAAACACCACCACCCTCCCCTCTGAATCCTTTGTTTTGGAAAATCGTTATTTTTTCACTTAAAAATAAAGTGTCCTCAATCATTCACCCTAACATAGCACAGATGTATTACACTTCGATTTCTAGCAGTTTCTAAATAAACGCTGGCAGGTTTCCTGGTGTTAACACATTGCCGGCCACGTGAGTTGTATTTAACTCACGCTCACCTTGGGAGCCCCAAGAACTATTTCCGAGCTGCACAGAACTCACGCCCAGAAAACTATAAAAAAGAAAATAACAAATTTTTCATGTCAGGAGAAAGGATCGTTTTGTTTTCCAAGTTTTTATTCTGTTTTCCTAATAAAACACCATGGCCCCAAGGGAAAACAAAATTTTTTTTTTCTAGTGTGGCCGTCCGTGGTTCAGCTCCGAACGTGTAAACGGATTAATAAATACAGGCCACATCGGTACAACGACGGCACGCGGGTCCCGACACCAGAAAGTTTGAGACCCGTGACTCAGAGGATGTTTATAAAGGCCAGAGAAACAAAGTTGCCACTGAGCGGAAGTGCCCTCCCGCTGAGGCCGCGCTGGCTCCCGCGGGCCCCGAGACGCGACCCCCGGGCCCGGTGCGCGCCGTGCCCGTCCCCCGGGAAGAGCCGGCGCCGACTTACCGCGGTGCGGGTCGCGGGCTCCCGGACGCCCCCCGCTCCCGGGGCCAGGGGCGCGCTCACGGCCGGACCCCCTGCGCCGCGCGGAGCCGCCTGAGGTCTAGGGCGCGCGGCGTGCGGGCCCCGGGGGACCCCGCCATGGCCCCCGGGGGGGACCCCGGCTTCTCGGGACGACCCCGGGCCCCGGCAGGCGGGGAGGCCGCGC
>MPIZ01000006.1:4245767-4274082 GCA_003258685.1 Prolemur simus | reverse complement strand
TCTTTTTTTTTTTTTTTCTTTTTGCCTTTTGTGGTCTTTAGTTTTGGAAGCAGTTGTGTGGTCTTTTTGGTGACTGTGGGCTCTCGCGGAATAATGTTTATATCTGAAGTATCTGGGTGGAAAAAACGAGAGGGCGCCTTTGAAATCTGCTTCTAAATCTGTTTTCCAATTTTATCCTCTTTCATTGTAATGAGCGGAAAGACAAAGGAAACAGGTGCAGTGAGGCGGCTCCAAGCAACATTGCCTGCGATGTTCTTTCTCCAAAGTGGGATGTTTTGTAAGAATGAGGGCTGTCGCAGTCACCGAACCCCACACAGACATCTCTTGTGTGCCTTTATTTAAAGCGCACTTTAAATAGCTGAAGAAGACTTTACATTTCAGTGTCGGCTCTGTTTTATCTGAGATCTGGTTTTTATTTTCATTCTATCAAGTTGTGCACTTGTCCATCACAGAGGGTCTTCACCTGCACCTTCCAGGAAAGAAAAATAGTGGGAAAACGTTTTTTGTTTTTTTTTTTTTTGTTTTGTTTTTTGTTGTTGTTGTTCTTTTACATTCCTCTGTGTTCAATGTGTGAAGTCCAGAAAAGCCTAAATCCTCAGACATTGTCCATTCCTAAATCACATCATTCTGGTATTCTACATTGTCATGAAGCCATTCTTTAATAGCCACCCTGATTTCTCAGAGAGCATTTTGGTCCTCATTTTAAAGATCCTGTCTGTCTTCCATTTCTTCTTTATTTCTATAATATAGAGAGTAAGTCCTTTCCCAGTCAGGAAATGCTTGACTCCGTTTCCTTGGAAATCTATGTAGTGGGACAGATGTCCAAGTTAGTGGCTTTGGAAGTTTGCAATTATTCATAACATCATCATCATCATTATTATTATCATCTAGTTTGCATTCTCGGTTTTACCTCTGTTTTTACTGTGTGTGCCATAAAAGTATACATTATTGTTATTATTATTTTGAGACAGAGTCTCCCTCTGTTGTCCAGGCTAGAGTGCAGTGGTGTCATCACAGCTCACTGCAACCTCCAACTCCTGGGCTCAAGCCATCTCCCCACCTCGCTCCCCTGATTAGCTGGAACTACAGGTGTGTGCCACCACACCTGGCTAATTTTTCTATTTTTTGTAGAGATGGGGGTCTCGGTATGTTGCATAGGCTGGTCTCAAACTCCCGACCTCAAGCGGTCCTCCCGCCTCGGCCTCCCAAAGTGCTGGGTTTATAGGTGTGAGCCACCATTTGCAGCTCACAAGTTCACATTATTATAAGGGTTCTGATCATTCTTTCTAAGGGAGTGACAGGAATTGTGGTTAACATTTTCTTGCCTGAATTTGCTGAGATTATGCTAACGGCTTTGAGGATGACTATTAACATCAGACCTTTTCTTTTTATCAATTCTTTTTGTTGAATTTCATTATAGGTGTTGTGGATGACATGTTGTAGAGACGCTGCAATCAGATATGTTCCTCTGAAGAGTCCAGCAGACAATTAACTTGGCTGGATGTAAACCACAAACCACAGCCAAAATCTTTGCTCACTTCTTTCAGTTTTATGCTACTATGTTCTGCCCAGTTCCCTAAAGTCTCCCCAAACATGCATAATCGAAATTACCCAAAGATTTGGGCAGTGTTCTTACCCAGATTGGGGGTCAGCCCTTGGGAGTCTCCTTTTAGGAATTTCCTCCTTGTTTTGTGGGTAATCCGGCTGATGCCAACTCTGCCTTCTGACCGTTCAGGCTAATAACCCTGCACACGTTCCAGCTTCCCCCAAACCAGCAAACTGGGGCTGGCCCTTTTGAGAAACAGCTGCACAGATGCAAATTTCCACAGGGCAGGTCCCCATTTTTCAAAGAGTTCTTCTCAACTTCCTGCCTGTTTGGGGTCATTCATGGTGGCTTCAAGTAGTTTTTTTAAAAAAGATTTCATTCAGAGCTTATGACTATTACCTCTGGGATGTTCATTCAGACATAAACAACCCTACAATGAGTGGAACTGAAATTCAAAAACTAAGAGGAACTTGAAGAAGTCACATTGCTAAGAGGAGGGCTTTGCTTTCGGAATTTGAAGTTCAGCATTTTTTTTTTTTGGATCATGAAAACATTGAACTGTATTTCATCCCTTGGGTTATGTATGGGGAAGCCTTTGAAAATGAGATGAGTTGGGAAAATCCTATGATTATTGTAATATCATCTTACAGAAGTTTGGTCATTGTTAAAGCTCTGTAGAGTGTCAACAGTGGATGTTTTCTTCACCCTGGTGATAAAGGGAACATATTTCCCCACTCATTACATAAGAAAATTAATTCGGAGAAATGTTTACTTTTCAAAAAGCAAGCTATACGTTCCTTTCATGTGCAGTGGACTTGGTGATTTCCTCCCAAAACATACGCTGGAGAAAGGCGGTGGGAGGCGAGAGTAATTTTACAGTGGAGGAACCCAACAAACACCATGTCAGCCAGGTGAGTGAGGTCAGCTTCCACGGTGACACGTCAGGTGTGTGTGCCCTGGTCAGGGTGTGACGAGAAAGGCACCTCAGTGTGTGCTCTTCCTCCCAAAAACCCACGCCCCCATCTAACCACAGCTCGACCCCATCTCCATGATCAGACAGGACATCAGACAAGTCCCAACAGATGGGCATCCTACAAAACCCCTGCCCAGGGACTTCTCAACACCGTCAAGCGCATCCACATCAAGGCAAGTCTCAGAAACTGTCACAGCCCAGAGAAGCCCAGGGAGACATGACAACCAAAGGTTGCGTGGGATGCTGGACATTAGGGGAAAAACTAAGAAAGTCTGAATAAATGTGGGCTACTTAATAATAACATACTAGTATTGGTTCATGCATGGTAACAAATGTATCATAAACAGATAAAATGTTGATGATTGGGGTATAAAAGAACTCCTTGTACTAGTTTTGCAACTTTTCTGTAAACACACCTACTGGGTGCAGTGCACACTGTCTGGGGGATGGGCACGCTTGAAGCTCTAACTCTGGCAGGGCAAAGGGAATAGATGTGACCTAAGCATTTGTACCCCCGTAATATGCTGAAATTAAAAAGTTAATAAAATAAGTGATCCCCCAAAAAAAGGTAACATGAATCTATATTAAATATCAAATTGCACGTCTGTTGAAAAATAACATGACAGGTCAAGTTCCTCTGTCTTGTTTACAGAATAAACACCCTTCAAACTGTCTCCTCCTAAGTCTGTTCATGGGAATCTGCAATATCGTAGCAGCAAGCAGTGTTCCGGAGCCCGGAGAGGTTTGGTATCCATCCTACACACCCAATTCACCACTTTTCCTTAGGAGATTCTGATACAGAGGACACATGCCAGTTCTTCATCTTTTACTCAATGTGAGAGTGTCTCAGATTGTGTCTGCTTTCAAAAACCCGACAGCCTGCAATGCCCTAAAAACAGGCCCCATATATGGGCAAGACTGTCTCCTGCAAAACACATTAATGTTAGAAATTAACACCCGAGGTCGCCCAGTGTTAGATGTATCACTGCATTTGGATATTAATCTAAAAAATCCCAATGCAATAGTAATGATAAAAATGCAATCTTTCAGTCGTGTGTTTATGGGAAATCTGCACACTGTTCATCCTTTGCGGACCTGTTTAGTCTTCCCTGAAATGGGAAAATAAGGAAATCAACCCTGAGTGTGGGGTTGAAAGGATTACATAAAAGCGCATATGTAAAATATCAATTGTAATGACTGCATGTTGGAAATTCTCAGTAAATAGTAAGTGTGATTGTTGTCCTGTGCAGTACATACCAATGCGTCCCTTTAAAATCGGTCGAATCACTCCTGCCATTATTTTCCCATTTAAAATAAAATGTGGTATCTACCCTTTCCACTGGCATCCTGCATATAATGTCTGAGTGATTCTCCCAGACATTGTGGGCTAGTCTTTTCCTACATCATATCGAACACCCATGCCTGGGTCACTTTCCATAGTGTTATACTCAAAACACTCGTTTTCCTTTTAAAACTTTCTTCTAGAAATCTGTAGACGCATGAGTCAGCAAACTGAAGCCATTTGGGTAAGTTTAGTTAGGTGAATCTTTGCATTAAAGGTAGTATGTTTACACACGATTGGGATGGAATCCCACAGTTTAGGGCCATGGAAGGATCCTGGTTTCCTGATAATTTTCAGTGATATTCAAAAGTCCAGGTGGTGGATAGGCTTTTGGTTTTGTTCTAGGGCAGGAGAGAGAGGTTGTGCACATGGACAGGTGTAGCAGGAAGAAAATAACACAGGCAAGGTGAGAAATGGAAGAAGTTTTATAAAAGGAGTATTGTCAGCATGTGGAGGCTCACATCTGTAATCCTAGCACTCTGGGAGGCCCAGGTGGGAGGATGGCTTGAGGCCAGGAGTTTAAGACCAGCCTGGATGACATAGCTAGACCCCATCTCTACAAAAAAAATTTAAAAATTAGGCAGGTGGGTGGCACACGCCCGTAGTCCCAGCTACTCAGGAGGCTGAGGCAGGAGGATGGCTTGAGCCCAGGAGTTGGAGGCTGCTGTGAGCTATGATGACACCCCTGCACTGCAGCCTGGGTGACACAGTGAGACCCTGTCTTTTAAAAGAAATTCGGCATCTGTGGACTGGGAAACGGGAGCCTGCACCTCCTCAGGCAGTGGTGGCAGAAAGGAGAGACAGAGGCCAGACCCCACCAGAGAGAACCCAACAAACAAGCCCACCTGGCAGGTGCCAGGCCTTTGACCGAGAGGAGAAGGCCAGGGCTAGACACCCCTGACCTCACTGTTGTCCTCTCTCCCACCTCAGCGGGGCTTCCCCAGTGCCATAAACAAACAAGGGTAACCGGAGGGCAGGTGAGCCCCGTAGATGCCCCCTGCGTGGGTCACCTCCGCCTCCCTGCCTCTCCCTGCAGGCCAGAGAAGTGTAGAAAGCGGGTGTGGATGAGCAAAGGTAAGAAACCCAGCATAAACGGGAGAGAAAAGGGATGGCCGTCTAGGAGGAGAGACATGTCACGCTTTTATACCATTGCAACCTCTTCCTAGGCGAAGGCAAGAGCACAGATGAAGATGTAAGAAAGAGAGAATGGAAGGAGGGAGGGAGGGAAGGGGGGCATTCCTTCATTCAGCCCAGATGTCTCAGTGCCAGGTACCGCACACATGAACGAACCCCGCGGACCACAGCGGGCAAAGCAGAGAACCTTTGTTCCCTAATACACTCAGCTTCCGCCAACTCGCGATTCCGTCATTTTTAGAAAGATGATTTGGCTTCATCTGTAAAAGCATTTGCCCAAATGCCCCTTTAGAGAGCGAGCATTTTCTTTTCCCCTTGGATCACTGCGTGAAAAATGCTTGGAAATCGTGGTGATGGTGGTACAACAGTGTGAATGTAATTAATGCCACCAAAGCACACACTTAAAAATAGTTAGAATGGCACACCTTATGTTATAGATATAGCACCTTATGTTTCTTATGTATATACATGGCATATATGTGTATATATATTTACCATAATAAAAAGATTTAAAAACATATTACATTTCAGCATTTCGTACTCCACCCCACAAAAAAGCAAATCAACACACACATACACACACACACACTCACTCAAGGAATGAAGGATTCTCTCTATTTTTTGAATATGTGTTTGCTTTTCTTCAGAGGGGATTATTAATCTTTATACAAATTAAATTTGGTCTCACCTTTTCCGGAAGAGTCACACCATCAAAGAGTTGAATTCTCAATGTGAGGATGGGGAAAAAAAAAATAAAAATAAAACATCCACAGCACAATTCCCAACTTGATACAGGCATCCAACTACAAGCTGAGGTGTTTTTCCTGAGGCAGTTTAGTCATAAAGGATTTTCATTTGTTGACGTGTTTATATATAGCTTGTGCCCTACTTTCTTCTGAAGTATGACCACGGCATTGATAGCTGAAAATACTGTCTGAACCACATTTTTAAAAAATGTTTTTCTTTCCAAGTTTTCAAAGCATTTATAGCCCAGGGATT
Organism: Prolemur simus; assembly: GCA_003258685.1. NCBI lineage: Eukaryota > Metazoa > Chordata > Mammalia > Primates > Lemuridae > Prolemur > Prolemur simus. The sequence continues at coordinate 4,268,088 of MPIZ01000006.1, read as the reverse complement.
GGAAGATCCTTTGGGCAGGTTTGGGAGAACATTCTCCCAGACGTTGTGGGTTGGTGCGGTCTTTTATCTTATTGCAACATTCATGCCTGGGTTGCCTTCTATGGTGTAAAAATACTTTTTCTCTTAAAATTTTCTCCTAGAAGTCCATAAAGATATGAGTCACCAACGTTAAGCCATTTAGTTCAGCCTGGTGGAATGAATCTTTGCATTAGAGGTGGTATTGTTACGTGTCATTTGGGAACAATAGACATAGATTGGATGGAGAATGGGCCAACACCTTCAAGATAGACCTACAAAAAAAAAAAAAGAAAGAAAGAAAGAGAAGTCTACAGGACTAAACACTCATCACTCCCGGTGAGTTTAATTAACTCCAAGTGTTCCCTCTGATTTTCTGTGTATGTACTGAACACAGTGGAATATCCCTTAGTACTCACTATTTGGAAATAAGTCCCAGCCGGGCACTTACTGTAGTATTGTTTGACTTTGCCAAACGATAAAGTCAGAGAGAACATTCCCCACGACCACCCTGGCTTCAGACAACAACTGTGAGTTTGGGTGTTTTCTAAAACTACCTTAAGGTTTGAACATTCACAAGAATGACTCTCAGAACTCAGGAATGCGCTATAATTACGATCACAGTTTTATTATGATGGAAGGATACAAGTTAGGAGCAGCCAAAGAAAGAAGTCCACAGGGCAACACAGGGGGGCAGGGGGGTCCCAGATGTGAAGCCTTCATATCCTGAGGATGTGTGAGTGTCCTGACATTGATACGTGACAACACCCATGGTGTGTTGCCAACCGGGGAAGCACACCCGAACTTCCCTGTCCACAGTTTTTATTAGACGTTCATTATGGAAGATTAGGGTTATCTGCAGCATTGATCGATTCATTAACCATGTTGTTGATCTTAATCTCAACACTGTTATTTGACAGGAGGTCAGGCTGGCATCAAAGTCCCCAGCCCACCAACTACATGATTGATTTTTGGGGGACGTGGCCAGCTCCCACCTGAGTATGCTATTAGCCTACAGTGTCAAGGGGGCCACCAGGGATCATTCGTTACAGTTCATTAGCACATCATGGAGAATAAAGACACTTCTTCCATCACTTGGGAAATTCCAAGGGTTTAGAGGTGACATCCCTGGAGTTGGGACACACACACACACACACAAAAAAAAAAGGAAGAAAAAGAAAATAAAAGAAAAACAGACCACTCTTTTGTGGGCCAAATTTCTTACTATAGACATTTACAGTGGGTGGAGACCCCCCTGGTACACAGAGTGTGGGGTACCCTGATGGACAGTGGTCAAAGTAAAGACAGGTGTAGGGTCAAGGTGGGAGGAAATAGTGCTTCCAAAGGGATGTAGATTGAGGTGGGATCTGGAAGGCTGGGTGGGTAGGACCCAGGCACACACAGGACTGGGACACACGCCATTCACAGGGGCTCAGCTTGCCTTTCACAAAAGGGTGACAAAGGGACCACATTACAGCACATCATTGCTTTTTTTTTTCTGAGTTGCTTAGGTCTGGATCAACTTGAGTTCACTTTTTGCTACTTCCCTTCATGTTTCTTCGCCATCTAGACATTGTTTGTATCCAGTATGCTCTGTTTCTTTTTTTAAAAATAATTTTCCAGATGTCAGCAGGGCCAGCATACTCACCTGATACAGGAGACACAATGCTGAGGGTCTGTGAACATTTGGGAGCCCATGAAAATGCTTTTATTTCCTTAAAAAGTAAAAGAAAAGATGTGAACAGAACTCATCCTGGGTGATATTTATTTTTATACCTACACAGTCCTAAGATACAATTTGTAATCTGTTTTTTAACAGAGGAAGGGGTTCTTCAGGGTGAAAGTTGCATGGGCTGTAACCCTGCCCCTAGTGTAAGACCTCCCTGCCCAGCGCTGCTGTAGCCAGCAGCCCCCGTATAGAGGCTTGCGATCCTTTTCCAAGCCTGTATTCTAAATGATTCTGACATTGGTAAGCCCAAGGATCCTGCTGTCAAAATTTGATGTGAGCTGCTGTAAATTATTGAGAGATATGCGCTTCCTCATTCAAGCAGCAAAGAGTCTGTGCAGACTGGGAGAATGAGCTCAGGGGTGCACCCCATGCCAAGGGCCTCCTAAGGCCCAACACAATCAGCCTCTACCTGTAGGTGCCTTCGGAGAAAGGTCAAGAGAATAATGAATTGTTTGTCACTCTAAAGCTCAGGCCCCAGGCCATGCTGTCTGTGGGACTTCCATTCCTGCTGCTCCTGTTTAAATCCTACAGCTATTATAGCTTCCTCGCACACCTTCACACTGTCTGAAGTTGCCTTTGTTCATGCAGCTTGGCCCAGTGTCTCGGTTAGGTCAGGCTGCCATAGCAAAATACCCTGGATTGAGCGGCTTAAACAATAGATGTTTATTGCTCACAGTTCTGGAGGCAAGGAAAGTTCAAGATCAAGGTGCTGGTTGATTCGGTTCTCAGTGGGGGCTCACGTCCCAGTTTGCAGATGGCCACCTTCTCATGGTATCCTCACATGGTAGAAAAAAAGATCATCTCTCTCGTGTCTCTTCTTCTTAAGACACTAATCTCATCACGGGGGCTCCATCCTCATGACCTCATCTAACCCTAATCACCTCCTAAAAGCCCCACGTTCAAATGCTATCCTGTTGTGGGTCAAGGTGTGACCTGAGGGACCAAAATAGATGCCCCTTTTTCAACTAAGATAGATCGTAAGGTTAAAGAGACAAAAACTTACCTGTGGGCTCAAAGGCTCAGGGCACGCGGCTGGCATGGCAACTCCCTAAATACGTATGACTACAAGAAAAATCATACACTTGCTAACCTCCCTAATGATAGGAGCTATAAGGCAAAATGTCAGGTACTTCCTGAGTCTGATTTGTGACCCAGACCACTACAACTCTGGACAGAAGACCAGCTTGCAAGCATTCTTCCTGATAAGCAACTGTGGACCTCAGCTAGTTTCAGTGAGCTTATAAAGACTGTGCCCAAAGTGTGTTTGTGTTCTGTAGTTCACCTTTCGACATAAAGAGCCAAATTCCAGCTCATTTTAATACTAAAACCACTCCCCAAGTGAACACGGGATGTATGTTACATGTTTACCTACTGCGCATGTGCTTGACTCCCCTCATAAATATGCATAGATTTGCCCCCAACTTTGCTGAATATATATATCTCTGTTGTGTGCTGCAGACCCTGTGAGGCATAAAAACCAACATTTCCTTTCTCTCTTTGGAGAGAGAGCATCTTTGGATCATGCCAAAGACCTTCTCTTCCTGCTTGGGAAATTGATATCACCAATAAAACTTACCTTTCTACTTTTTAGCAATCCTTGTGGTCCTTTGTAGGACAAATGCTTCAATAAAGGAGTTTGGGGTGACACATTCAGACTATAGAGCCCAGAAACTGAACCTGTTAAAGTTGAGCAAAGACTCCCCCATTTGTGAAAATTCAGAGGTGCTTGAGAAAGCATGTGACGCTGTTCTTCACACAGCCAGCTTTGGAATTGAAAGGTGCACAGTTTTTATCCTTCAAACACTTTTTCCATGACAGTTTAGAAAAACGAAGAAGAAAAAAGAACAAAATTCAGCTCACTAACCCAAAACAAAAAGCTTCATGAGGACTTTTTTCAGTTTACTGTTGAAGAGACAACAGGGTCACTCCGGGGCTGAATGGGGGCTGGGAAGGTAAGGCTAGAAGTGTGGGTGGTTGTGGGACCACTTGACCCTCCAGGCAAGGGGATGTCATCAAGTCTTCCACCAAAGCAAGTCTTTGGAAGGGAGAATCCCAGATTCTTCTCTATTCTCTTACCAACAAGAAAGTTCTTCATGGAAGAATATAGGGCTGAGGTTCACAGGGGTCTGCAGACCTGGGTTTAGGTCCAACATACCTGCCCAGAGATCCCCCTAAGTTGTGAAAGAATCTGCTCACACTATGCATGAAAATATACGTGGACAACCAATGCCTGATTTATGTGTCCATGTGTGTGGGGGGATGGGGTTGTCTTCTTGGCTGAAGTGAGCCAGAACAGCCCTGTTTAGGGTCTGCTGGTGGCCCCAGTGGTGGCTTCCTCAAGCTCCTTTCTGTCCTGCGGGAGGAAGCCACCACACCCTCTTTCTAGGTGACCTGTTCCATTTTCGTCTAATGTCAAACACCTCTGCTCTCCTGCTCTGGCCTTGACTGCATCTGCTTTTTAGGTCATGACCTCAGGATATTCCATCTACAGGTCCAGGTTCCTCACCTAGGACTCCAGGTTCTATCTTCCCCTTCAGTGACACGAAGACCAAACATGGAAAATATTGTTAGGTTGGGACGAGGAGGAAGGGGAGCAGGTGCTATGTCTAGGGGTGTCCACTGAGGAGCAGGTGGCTCTAGGAGATGCTCCGTCTATAATAGGAGGAACAAGCTGACCGGAGGGGGCTTCCAAGGGGGAACAGATGACATGTCCAGGGGGCTCCCAAGGACTGAACGGATGTTTGGTCTACATTTGGGGGTCTCCAAGGACTGATCAACCAGAAAGAGATGGAGAGGCCACAAAGTGGAGATATGACCAAGGCCACAAATCAGTGTCTTTGGAGCATGCGTACGAGTAAGGTGACAGTATCCTCAAGTGACCTATCTTCATTAACATAGAAAAATCACACCCACTAGTATCATTACAGTTTACAAATACCATGGCAACCCTGGAAATTGCCTTACAAGGTTAAAAATGGGGAGGGTTCCCAGTTCCAGGAATTCTCCACCCCTTTCCAAGAAAAACCATGAATATCCTACCCCCCACTTAACATAAAATTAGAGAATCAGCATAAAAGGGAAAAATCTTGTTAAACTCTGGGTCTTCTCCACTCACGATGGGGGGTGGGTGGGGTTTGACCTGTTCCTTCTCTGGAATGTTCTATGCTCTAATAAACTCTGGCAACTTGCCTACTTGCATCTGCTTGGGCTACTCATTTGCTCTGTCAACTCCATACTAGCAACCATTCTTCAGTACTGGGAACCCAGAACCAGGGAACACGGGCCTGACACCTGGTCCCCACACCTGACAGGTGAATACTATTTCTTTCCTGAAAAGGATGTTTCCCTGAGTCTCTGCTCCACCCACCCAGACACAGCCAGGTGCAAATGTCTCTGGCAAATGGAACGCATCAGAGGAAAGTTGCATAGAGCTCGTAGATGACTTACCCTCTTTATTCCTGGTTTGCACAGACTGACACGCCCAACGATCTAATTTCAGTGACAATCACAGAATGTCACCTAAATGTTTGTCTTTGGGTGATTCTCTTTCAACTTAACCATCCTCCACATCAGCTTTTTCTCATGCTATTGCTTTTTCAATTTCATAACTGCAGTGAAACTTTGCGCTTGTCAACTTCATACGTATGAGCTATGCAAAACACGTACATGTATATACGTTGTTGTCGTTACTTCCAAACCCAGATGCTCTTGAGAAAATTGGCCAACCTCAACTCATCATAAACTGTTCTTAAGAAGATTCCGGCGTCCTTCTGGGACCTTAAAGCATCACCAGGTGGTTTCTTCCTATGGCCAGGTGATCTGGCTTCATACTTGAGAGGTGAAAACCCCCAAGAAAAGCCACCTTCAAGATGTCCTTTTGGATATCACAGTATCTTCTCCCCAATAGAGTGATTGTTCACACGCAGGGACTCACACCCCACCTGGCAACAAGACGAAGCCCTACGGAAAACTTCTTCCCTGGAACATCATTTTGTGTCCAGGCAGGGACAGGTAACGGAACAGGTAACAGGTCTTCCTTTAACGAGAAGAAGGAAATCAAACTTCAGGTTAGGTGGGACTTTAATTAATAAGCTAAACACCACCTCACTTTGGCTTGGTGTCTCGATGCCCAAAGTGGCCCAGCCTGGCTCTGCTGAAGCTCTCATGCTCCACCCCGACATCCGATGACATTACCCCACTCCCACTGTGCCACGACTGCCTTCACTGTCCACTGGCTGACCAGAGGGAATCCAGCCTGGAGTATTCAAATAAAGTGGTGATTACTGCTCTTGGAACAGGGCTGGGTCCAGCCAGGGCCAGTACAAGTGAATTGCAAATGAATTGATAATTACATGCAAACTTTCTGCAATAAATATGTGAAGAACACTTCCTGAGAGGCGATCATGAGGCTTCTGTTAGAAGTAAGAAAAAAATTCTTTTATGAAAGTGCCTAATATCTGCATTCAATGCTTGGATTGTTGACTCAAAAAGATCAGTGTGAAAGAATACTAAACTTCCAAGGAGTGTCCAATATGTTCTTATCTTTGGGTCTCTTATCTGTGGTTTAGAATGAAGGTCTGGACCTGGTACCAAAAGCTCAGTGTTTCTCTTGGAGCACCTACTAGCCTGATGTTTGACAGGTCACTGCCCCCATCTGGCCTTGGTTTTCTTGTCTGCAAAATGAACCGATTGCACACAGAACCTTTGAGATCTCCCTCAACATTCAAATTGTATATGACCTCTATGTTTTCACGTCCCTGATCCCTGCAAAGCACTGCACAGATGATAATATACATTCTAAAGATTTAAGTTATTTTGTCTGATGTCCTGCATGTGCCCCCGTAGGCACCTGTATACACACACACACACACACACACACACGCAAACAGGGCTGACAATTCCATGAGGACTTTGATTACTGTAAGTTTTTCTCTACAATATTCCCAGTCCCCAGAACTAAACTTGGCACCCCTACCCCATGTTGTCATGACCCAAAATATCTCCATCCATGGCCACGTATTCCCTGGGGGACAAAATCACCATCCTGTTGAGCAGTATGACTTTGACCACTCAAATCTGAGCCCACTTGGAGCCGAGGAGAAATCCAACACAGATAAATAGAATCCTCTAGATAATCGTGAATCTGATGGGATTGCATAACAGTCAAGAGACTCTCCAAGTCTGTGAATGATGAAGACAGTGAGTTTCTCCTCATGAGAAGGTGGCCTCAGTAGTGGGTATATCATATTGATGGCATCGTCCATCCGAGAAACAAATCTAGTGAACAAGCAAACATTATTTGGGATGTAGGTTGAGCTTGACCTTCACTGTTAGAACAGGTCACCCCAGGGTCCCCAGCACACAGCTCTGCATGCCTCCTACTCTTCAGCCATGAACTCCAACATGGGTGGTGTCTTAGTCCATTTGTGCTGCTATAACAAAACACCATAGACTGGGTGGCTTATAGTCAACAGACATTTATCGCTTATGGCTCTGGAAGCTGGAAGTCCAAGATCAAGGTGTGGCAAAGCCTGTGTCTGGTGGGGATTTGCTTTCTGTTTCCAAGATGGTGCCTTCTTGCTGGAAGTCCAAGATCAGGGCGGGGATTTGCTTTCTGTTTCCAAGATGGTGCCTTCTTGCTGGAAGTCCAAGATCAAGGCGTGGCAGAGTCTGTGTCTGGTGGGGATTTGCTCTCTGTTTCCAAGATGGTGCCTTCTTATTAGAAGTCCAGGATCAAGTGTGGCAGAGTCTGTGTCTGGTGGGGATTTGCTCTGTGTTTCCAAAATGGTACCTTCTTGCTGGAAGTCCAAGATCAAGGCATGGCAGAGTCTGTGTCTAGTGTGGATTTGCTCTCTGTTTCCAAGATGGTGCCTTCTTGTTGGAAGTCCAAGATCAAGTGTGGCAGAGTCTGTGTCTGGTGGGGATTTGCTTTCTGTTTTCAAAATGGCACCTTCTCCCTGTGGCCTCACGTGGCCCAGCTGGTTCCCTCCAGCCCTTTTATAAGGCACTAATTCCATCCACGAGGGCAGAGCCCTGCACTTCCTAAAGGTTCCACCTCTTCACACAGTTGCATTGGGCATTAAATTTCACCATGAATTTTGGAGGGCAATAGACGTTCAAGCCACAGCAGGCAGCGTGTGAACTCCCAGAGGAACTAATTTCACAAGGAAAGCTGGGTGCAATGCTTCCATTTCTAATAAGTCATTGTGGCCAGACTTTGTCCTGATTTTAAAATCCCTGGGTCTTGTACCTGTGAGGAAGAGACATACACAGAAATTAAGAAGGAAAATCAATAAGCAGTTTGAAGAGCTGTTGTCATTTCACCTTTTAGCATAGACCGAGCATCACCCCTTAAAAGCCAGGAAGCTTCCCGGGAGAGAGAATTTAAATTCTGTCACTAGATCTTAACGTGTGTGTAGGATGCCCTTGCATTTCACACTGTGCTTGACTTCTTATCATTTCGTTAATTATTTGAGCTTGATCTCTAGGGCATGTCTGTGAAGGGCCCCCAATTTTTTTTAATTGAACAAATACATTATTCATCTTAGCTTATTTCCTGTTCTGAGCAGCTTTTTTTTTTTTTTTTTTTTTAGGGCAGACAGAGGAAAGTGAATTTATATAACAGATCTGATTGCCAAATTGGTAGTCTACATATGTCCTTGACTTCCAGCTAAAACTGCAAGTTTAAACTCGATTTTTGCTTACCGTTTTTGTGCACTTAAATCCTTCTATTATAAAATGACGTCTGTTTTTTTTTTCTTCATAAAGAAAAATAACTGCCAATGCAACTCTGTCTCTCTCTCTCTCTCATTTGATACTTTTATTCGTGCCCAGTGTTGGCCCCACCCTGCAAATTCAGGAAGGGCTATTTGGTACCAAGACTTTTGCTAACGAGACAACCATCGTAGAACTTCTCTGCAATATGGTGTGGAACAGCATAATAAATGCAATTTTTTTCAAAAGGTCTGTTGCTCCCAGGGAGGCTGCAAAAAATATTTTGACATCCTGAAAGCTGCTTCCTGGTGGTGCACCTCCTTCTGTAAAAAGAAAAGAGAAAAAAAAAAAGCAAATCTGCCTTAAAACCCACCAATGACTGAGAAACAGGACATCTTTGCAGAGTACTAGGCATCTCGTGACTATTAGATGATGATACCGATGCATCATGTTGGATCATTTTTCTTATTTTTCTTAAAGGCCACAGGTGGGATGGCATCTTCGAGCGGTAACATCCCTGGCCCCAGTGTCCTGTCCTGGGTGGGTGCAGAGAGCAGTGCATACTGGTTGCGTGTAAACCAAAGGCTTCTTGGGGTGTGACCGGGTAGGAAGAGGGGGTTGCGAGGACTTCAGAAGTCAGGACTCACGTTGACATGGAGCAGCAGCGAGGGATGAGGGTATCGCTCCGTGAGTTTGGTCAGAGCTGAGTAGGAATGAGAGAGGCCTTAGGACAGCTCCGGGAGGGTGACCCACATTCTTCGGGGACCCACGCTAGCAGTGTGGGTGCTGGAGAGGAGGATGCCTCCCACGTGCTATCAGAGAGAGGCTGCTGTTGTCTTTCTTTGTGTCAGCAGGACCATGCATGGTTCTGGGTGGGCATTCAATACCTGTGCCCCAAATGAATGAATGAATGCATTGATCTAGTCCTAAAGTTAAGAATAAAACCAACGAGGCCAGCACATCCTACTAGAGCTACTTGTGCAGTTGTTTGACTAGTGCACACCATGCCAGGTAAGTTGAAGAATTCAGGGAGGCAAAGACCGTGTCTCTTTTTTGTGACTTTGTATCCCCAATGCCTGGTACCTGCCTGGCACACGCGGGAGGCTCTAGAAACATACAGTGGGGGAGGCAAGGGGCTTTGCGTTGTCTCAGCACAAGAGCTGTGAAATCAGGTAAGATCTCTGTCAGGAAGATGTCTTTGGACACCCAAAGACATGTGTCCCAGAGGGGACAGGTAGGAAATTCTGCACTAGGGAGATACTGAGTGTTTCTCTAGTTTTTGGTTCTGTCTGTTTTCATCCTGGTACCTCCCAGGTATTTGAAGAAAACGACTTTGAAGGCTAAGAGCTTTATTTTTGATGATATTCCCAGTGTGTTCAGAGCATTTCATGGCCGTCCAAAGTGCCTCTCGGTGGGCAGAAAATAGACGTATCTAGGATTTACAACTAGTAGGAGAGAGATTTGCTTTTTATTTTTTATTTCAGCATATTACAGGGGCACAAATGTTTAGGTTATGTAAATTGGCTTTGCCCCACCCAAGTCAGAGCTTCAAGCATGTTCATCCCCCAGACGGTGTGCACCGCACCCATTAGGTGTGAATATACCATCCCCTCCTCCCCCTCCCACCTGCCAGACACCTGACGAATGTTACTACTGTATGTGCACTAAAGAGCTACAAGCAGAACTACCATTTGATCCAGCAATCCCACTACTGGGCATTTACCCAAAGGAGAAAAAGACATTCTGTAAAACAGACATCTGCACTAGAATGTTTATAGCAGCACAATTCACAATTGCAAAGATGTGGAAACAACCCAGGTGCCCATCAATGCATGAGTGGATTAATAAAATGTGGTATATATACACCATGGAGTTCTACTCAGCTACAAAAAACAATGGTGATCTAGCATCTCTTGTGTTATCCTGGATGGAGCTAGAGCCCATTCTACTAAGTGAAGTATCCCAAGAATGGAAAAACAAGCACCACATGGACTCACCATCAAATTGGTACTAACTTATCAACACTTGAGCACACATATAGGAGAGAGATTTAAAATTATGCTGACCTAGTAAACTCTTTTTTTTTTTTTTTTTTGAGACAGAGTTTTGCTCTGTTGCCCTGGCTAGAGTGCTGTGGTGTCAGCCCAGCTCACAGCAACCTCAAACTCCTGGGCTCAAGCGATCCTTCTGCCTCAGCCTCCCGAGTAGCTGGGACTACAGGCATGCGCCACCATGCCCAGCTAATTTTTTCTATATGTTTTTAGTTGTCCAGCTAATTTTTTTCTATTTTTCAGTAGAGACGGGGTCTCGCTCTTGCTCAGGCTGGTCTCGAACTCCTGACCTCAAGCGATCCTCCCCCCTCGGCCTCCCAGAGTGCTGGGATTACAGGCGTGAGCCACCGTGCCCGGCCTAAAGATTGTGAGTTGTAATTGGTTAAAGACATGTAGCTTTGTCTAAAGGCTTGGAATGTTTAAGATAAGGAGCTCTGTTAATCAGAGACAAGCTGTAGGTCATATATTTATTGTGTAAACTGGGGACCTGCAGGTGTGACTAGCACAGCCTCAGCCTGTCAGTGAGTCACAAAGGATGTCCTCAAGAAGGAAGGGGCATGAACAGGCAGGTCTGACCTCCCTCCTCATGGCCAGTAACTCAGTTTTAGGGCGTCCCCGTGGCCAGGAGGGGTCCACGCAGTCAGCTGGTGGGGGAGCCTTCCGATTTTATTCTAGGTCACACTGATAAGGCTGCCTCTCAAGCTTGGGGCTGTGGGAAAAAAAAAATCAAAGACAAGGAAAATTAACCAATAATAATTATTTATTGGGCTTTAAGACACAGCTGTTTAAAACAAGCTACCGAAAGATATAGCACGCTTATTCCATTTCCGCGACAACTATAACAGAGAATAATTGTGACGATTGCCCCAAAGTGTTGGTGCCGGAGGCTTCTCCGTAAACGCTGCAGGGAGATTTTTAGGCAGCAGAGGGGTGAGAGCATTTTCTGGTGGGGCACAGGCTCAGGGGTGGCCACTCCTCATCCTCACTTCCTAGAAGTCACATCTTTGCAGAATTCCCTTCCACCAATGCCGGTCGGGACCTTGGACTTGCACTGAACCAGTAAAACATAGGAACGATAACGGGATGTCCGTGCCACGCTGATGCCACCTACATCTGCGATTTCCAGCTCGCCGGTCAACCCACCCCTCGGCTGGCTCTGACGTCTCGAGCCCCAGACAACAGCCAGGGAGGACCCAGGGGCTTCGGTCTGAAAAGCCACGAGGAATCGGTTTCTGCCAACACCCCTGGGAGCTTGCAATCAGAGCTTTCCATATTCTCAGAGGAGACCCCAGGCCTGCCGGACCCCGTGAGAGACCCCGACGGAGGAACCAGCCCAGCTGTGCCCAGAGTGCTGAGTCACAGGAACTGTGACACAATGAAGGAGTGTTGTTTACGCCAACGAGTTCTGGGGCAATTTGTTACACAGCTGTGGATAACCACTGCAAAAGTAGAGGAACTTGGAGTAGAGATGGGTTTTGAAAAGAGTGTCTGGTTCTTTTATTGTATATTTTTGTGTTTGTTTTTAAAGAGATAGACTCTCCCTCTGTCACCCAGACTGGAGTGCAGTGGCATCATCATAGCTCATTGCAGCCTCCAACTCCTCGGCCCCACCGATCCTCCTGCCTTAGCCTCCCAAGTAGCTGGGACTACAGGTTTGCACCACTACATCTGGCTAATTTTTTTTTTTTTGTAGATATGGGGTCTTGCTATGCTGCCCAGGCTGGTCTCAAACATCTGACCTCAAGTGATCCTCCCACCTTGGCCTCCCAAAGCGGTGGGATTACAGGCATGAGCCACCATGCCTGGCTTGTTGTGTATTAATAGAAGTAACTATAGTGTGTTGGGGTGGCTCATGTCTTATATTAAATTATAGACCCTAAAAAGTTCACTGCTTTACTCTCTGCTGGACTAAATCCTCCCAGAAGAGCAAGCTTTCTCCAAGTGACTCTTGTATGCTACCGTAGGCCCACTTTGCGGGCTGCCACACTTTATCACAAGCTAGTCAGGAGAGGGTCCTTATGCTCTAATGTGTAACGTGAGACTTTAAATCAATCGCATTCTTATTTCCTCCGTGTCTGCCTTTTAAAGCCAGGCTCCCGAAATCTCACCTCCCTCTGGACTGCAGCTACACGGTCTCCGGCAGACATGGTGGGAGATGCCGGCGTCAGGGAATGTGCTTGTCCTGTTGTAATGGAGCTCGCTGCAGAGAGCCCGCCTGTGCCCCACCGGCCTCTCTCACCTTCCTGCCCGGCAGACACACATCCCTCTGGAGCAGGAAGACTGACTTTCTCACCTCATTAACACTTGCGGGTGTTGTTTTGTTGTTGGCCACGGTTGCTCAGAATAGGTGGTCTATTTTGCAAGTGGAAAAATACCATAGACACACACACACACACACACATTCGTGGGAAAGTGCTTTAGCCATAGCTGCAGAAACTTCCAGAGACGTCAGCATGAGCAGTTCCGGCCACCTGAGTCCAAATATAGCTCTTCCTACTTCAGAACTCAGCAAACCCCAGTCCTCTCCAGCTCGGGACATGGGCGGGGAACTCAGCTATCATCGGGGTCGTCTGGGTCCACACAAACTCTGTGCTCACCCAGCAAGCAGGGAGTCTAGTTTATTCATTACTTTTCAATTAATTAATTAATTAATATTTTTATTTCAGAGTATTACGGGGGTGCAGACACTTTGGTTATATATATTGCCTTTGCACCACCCGACAAGCATATCCATCCCCCAGACAGCGCGCACCGCACACATTAGGTGTGGATTTACCCATCCCCTCCTCCCCCTCTCACCTGCCCGACAGCCGATGAATGTTACTACTATATGTGCACTTAAGTGTTGATCAGTTAGTACCCATTTGATGGTGAGTCCATGTGGTGCTTGTTTGTCCACTCTTGGGATACTTCACTTAGTAGAATGGGCTCCAACTCCATCCAGGAGAACATAAGAGATTCTGTATCCCCATTATTTCTTATAGCTGAGTAATATGCCATGGTGTACATATACCACATTTTACTAATCCACTCATGTATTGCTGGGCATTTGGGTTGTTTCCACATCTTTGCAATTGTGAATTGTGCTGCTATAAACATTCGGGTGCAGATGTCTTTTTTATAGAATGTCTTTTTTTCCTCTGGGTAGATGCCCAATAATGGGATTGCTGGATCGAATGGTAGGTCTACTTGTATCTGTTTAAGGTATCTCCAGATTGCTTTCCACAGAGGTTGCACTAGTTTGCATTCCCACCAGCAGTGTATGAGTGTTCCTGTCTCTCTGCATCCACACCAACATGTATTGTTTTGGAACTTTTTGATAAAGGCCATTCTCACTGGAGTTAAGTGATATCTCATTGTGGTTTTGATTTGCATTTCCCTGATGGTTAGAGATGTTGAGCATTTTTTCATATGTTTTTTGGCCATTCTTCTATCTTCCTTTGAAAACTTTCTATTCATGTCCTTTGCCCACTTTTTGATAGGGTTGTTTGATTTTTTTCTGGCTGATTTTCCTGAGTTCTAAATAGATTCTAGTTACCAGTCCTTTATCAGATGTGTAGCATGTGAAAATTTTTTCCCATTCTGTAGTTGGCTGTTTGCTCTCATGACAGTTTCTTTGGCTGTGCAGAAGCTTTTTAATTTAATCAGGTCCCATTTGTTTATTTTTGTTGTTGCTGTGATTGCCTTTGGGGTCTTCTTCATAAATTCTTTGCCTAGGCCACTGTCCGTAAGAGTCTTTCCCACATTTTCTTCTAGGATTCTAATAGTTTCACACCCAAGGTTTAAGTCTGTTATCCACCGTGATTTGATTTTTGTGAGAGGTGAAAGCTGTGGGTCCTGTTTCAGTCTTCTACATGTGGCTATCCAGTTTTTCCAGCACCATTTATTGAATAGGGATTCTTGTCCCCAGAGTATGTTTTTTTTTTCTTTTTCTTTTATTTTATTTCAGCTTATATGGGAGTACAAAAGTTCAGGTTATATATATGGCCCATGCCCCTCCCCCCATCTGCCCAAGTCAGAGTATGTTTTTGTCTGCTTTGTCAAAGATTAGATGGCTATATGAGGATGGTTTTATATCTGGATTTTCTGTTCTGTTCCACTGGTCTGTGTCCCTGTTCTTGTGCCAATACCAAGCTGATTTAATAACCACAGCCTTGTAGAATAGTTTGAAGTCTGGTAAATTAATACCTCCCATTTTGTTCTTATTGTTTAAAATTGCTTTTGCTAAACTGGGTCTTCTCTGGTTTCATACAAAGCGTAAAATTATTTTTTCTATATCTGTGAAAAATGATGTTGGTAATTTAATAGGGATTGTGTTGAATCTGTAGATTACTTTGGGTAGTATAGACATTTTAACAATGTTGATTCTTCTGATCCACGAGCATGGTATGGTTTTCCACCTGTTTACGTTCTCTGCAATTTCCTTCCTCAGTGTTTCATAGTTCTCCCTGTAGAGGCCTTTTACCTCCTTAGTTAAATATATTCCTAGGTACTTTATTTTCTTTGTTGCTGTTGTGAAGGGTATTGAGTCTTTGATTTTGTTCTTGGTTTGACTGTTATTGGCATATATGAATGCCTCTGATTTGTGTGTATTGATTTTGTATCCTGAGACTCTACTGAATTCATTTATCAGTTCCAGGAGTCTCTTGGTTGAATCCTTGGGGTTTTCTAGATATAACATCATATCATCAGCAAACAGTAAGTGTTTGATCTCTTCTGTCCCCATTTGGACACCCTTAATTCTGCTCTCTTGCCTGATTGCTCTCGCAAGGACTTCCAGCACTATGTTGAATAGCAGTGGGGTCAGTGGGCAGCCTTGTCTGGTTCCAGTTCTAAATGGGAATGCTTTCAGTTTTTCCCCATTCAGTATGATGTTGGCTGTGGGTTTGTCATCTATGGCTTCTATCATTTTTAGGTAGGTCCCGTCTATGCCTATTTTGTTAAGCATTCTTATCATAAAAGGGTGTTGAATTTTGTCAAATGGTTTTTCTGCGTCTATTGAGAGGATCATATGGTCTTTGTGTTTGCTTCTATTTATGTGGTGAATTACATTTATAGATTTGCGTATGTTGAACCATCCCTTCATCTCTGGGATGAAGCCCACTTGGTCGTGATGGATTATGTTCTTGATAAGCACCTGGATTCGATTTGCTAAGATTTTATTGAGAATTTTTGCATCTATATTCATGAGGGATATTGGTCTGTAGTTTTCTATTTTTGTAGGACGCAGCACTTTTGACGCTAAAGGCAGAAAAGCCATAAGGGTGGGTCCCCCTGGAGGGTGTGGGCATCGAAATATTTACTACTTGAATTATGTACAAGAAAGCACAGCCCTTCCTTTGGATAACTTTCGTCATTGAATTAACAGGCGATTAAGTACAGGAGGGTCTGGGGGCTTCTAAATCCACACTCAGGTCCTAGAAATGATATAGTCACCAAACACATTCCTTTATTTTCCCCTGCATACCACGATATTCCCGAAAGCAATGATGCTGAACTCCCCGGAGCACGTCCTCCCTCGGTGAGTAATTAAATTTGGGGACTTATCACACGCTCTGAAGGTTTTAGACTTCAGCCAAGGCAAAACTGCGATAATTAGTTTTCTAATCATTTTCCTTGTCGGGACCTATCTACAACGGCAATTAGCAGGGATCAGCGGTGCACCCAGTGATGTGTACACCATCCAGGTAATTGAGGAGGGAGATCCGTGTTCCCCAGGAATGTGACAAAGTCCAGGAATGAGCTGGCAGTCTGGCATCGAGGTGCCCAGATGTGCCAGCCCTAAGGCATCCTGGGGAACTGGAGATATTTTTTAAAAGATGAAAACCTCGGTTCTGAAAAGCACCTTCGCTGTTGCAGCTGGAAGCCCAGCCCCTGGAAACACCACCTGGGATCGGGGGCACAGTGTCTGGCCCCGTCTGCACCTGCCGAAGCTGATTCTCTGGTGAATAGGGTCCCTGGGTGACTCCCACGCACAAAAGTATCTGAAAAGGGAGGCTCTGGAAGGGTATTCCTTCTGCCCTGTCACTGTGTTTAAAAGATATCCATTTGTCTCTTCCTGTGGCTGCAGCCAGTTACCACCGTGTAGTGGCACAAAACAACACACATCTATTCTCTTAGGGTTACGGAATTCGGAAGGTTGAATCAGTACTGCTGGGCTGAAATCCAGGTGTGGTCCAGGCTGGTTTGTTCTACGGGCTCCGGGGGAGAATCTACCTCCCTACTTTCTCTAGGTTCTGGCGGCCACACACGTTCCTCCTCCTCAAAGCCAGCAGCACAATGTCGTGCCTCCCCTGGGGTCTCTGTTCCTGTCTTCACCTCTCCTTCTCTGACTGTGAACTTCCTGCTTCCCCTTCTGCTATGAGGATGCTGCTGATGACATTGCAATGCCCAGGTAATCCGGGGCCATGCACGGCTCTCGAGATCCCTACCTTACACAACCGCGAAATTCCCACTGCCAGGGAAGGTCACATGGTCACAGACTCTAGGAATTAGGGCGAGGACATCTTTGGGGACGTTATTCTGTCTACCACATGGGATTAGGAGGTGAACATCTTTGGGGACATCATTCTGTCTCCCACATGGGATTAGGATGTGGACATCTTTGGGGACATCATTCTGTGTCCCACAGGGGATTAGGATGTGGACATCTTTGGGGACATTATTCAGTCTACCATATAGGATTAGGAGGTGGACATCTTTGGGGACATTATTCTGTCTACCCCATGGGATTAGGATGTGGACATCTTTGGGGACATTATTCTGTCTACCACATGGGATTAGGATGTGGACATCTTTAGGGACATTATTCTATTTATCTCATGGGATTAGGATGTGGACATCGTTGGGGGCATTATTCTGTCTACCACATGGAATTAGGACATAGACATCTTTGGGGGCATTATTCTGTCTCCCACATGGGATTAGGATGTGGATATCTTTGAGGGGACATCATTCTTCCCACCACTAGAGGAATGAATGTTGGGTTAAGGGTCAGGGGACACGTGGTCCCAGCACCACCATCATACTGGACAAAGGACCACACCTCTTGGTCTCCTACATCTGGATTGTGGGCGTGATCCATCCTGCCTCCCATCCGTGATATTCTACCTTAGTAACTAACAGACTAAGACACTCAGCCACTTAAAATTGCTTCATAACGTCCTTAAGCTATGGCAGCAATGGCCAGACATCGCTGACTTAACTGGAAATTAAGAAAATGGTCCAAAAAATTTGATGCATCCTTCCCTGGTTCCCGGGAGCAAAGCTTTTATTTTGAGCTGTCTGTCTGTCAATGTTTGCTCATTTTCAAGTCACACCGTGAACCAACTGTCTTTCTCCCTAGTACGTATTGCAATGGTGTAGCTTCATTAATACCCACAGGAAGCTGGTCTTAATAAGACAGAGTTGAGCCAGTGTGGAAGAAATTCAGGTTGGAGACAGGATGGCATTCGAGAATTCTTTCCCGAAATCAGATTATCCTCTTAAAGACATATTTCTCTGATTTATGGGAGGCAAACGTCATGCACAGCATGGAATTGTATTTCCCACATTGCCTCTTAGAGTAGAAATTCTATAAATTGGTGGGTCAAACAAAACAGAACTCCCAGGGTGCCCGACCAAAATAAAAAAGCCAAACTCAACCCCACCTAGCATGGGCTCCATAGCTGTGTTCATTCATCACACCACTTACGTCTAAATCAGACTTTTTTTTCTTCAAGGGGCTGAATGACTACTTAATTTACGTACCAATCAAAAAGTTAATGCTTTAATCCCAGTAAATTCCATTTCGGGTGCAAACGTTATGACACAGGCAAGATATTGTAGGTTGGGTGATGCATTCAGTCTAGGATCGGAGACTCAGGTTGTGGCTGGCGGGGAAAAGGGCTTAGGTCACCGGACAGCCGGATCCAAAGCTGGGTCTGCCATTGGGCTTAGAGCTTATATGTTGCAAATCTCTGTGTGCTGAGCCTCTGGTTGGTGGGAATAGTCTCGGGTGGTTAAGGACCACGTACATAACGATTACATCCAGTCTTTGCAAATGACCGTGGTGTAGTGGTTGTGGTGTTACTTCACCTAACCCTCTCCTCGCCCCACATTGACAGGGCTTCCTGTAGCAAATCTTAGTTTAGGTCCTTCTAGAATGTCATTCGGAGTTCAGGTTAGGCTAATTTTTTTCTTCCTTTTTTTTTTTTTTTGAGACAGAGTCTCACTCTGTCGCCTGGGCTAGAGTGCTGTGGCATCATCACAGCTCACTGCAACCTCCAACTCCTGGGCTCAAGCGATCCTCCTGCCTCAGCCTCCTGAGTAGCTGGAACTACAGGCATGTGCCACCACGCCCAGCTAATTTCTCTATTTTTAGTAGAAATAGGGTCTCACTCTTGCTCGGGCTGGTCTCAAACTTCCAACCTCAAGTGATCCTCCCACCTCAGGCTCCCAGAGTGCTCAGATTACAGGCATGAGCCAACACTCCAGGCCTAAGCTAATTTATTTCAAGCCCAAGATCAAAAACAGCTGGGGTTACCACTTTGCTGTGAGTGTTCGAGTTTGACCTCTTGATCTTTAAGTGACACGGCTTCTGTCTTTGTATTTCTGCCTTTATTTCCTCTTCTCCAAGATCCCCAAGGTGATTTTGGGCGGAGAAGATAATGATGGCTTTGGGCGGGGCTTTGAAACCCTGCCTGTGTGTCATCATGGTGTACTTCTACCTCACTTTGCGTTCTGTTTCCGGGTTCGCTGTGGCCCCTGGGCTGCCTTGTCCGGGAATTCCCTGGAGATCTGCTACAAGGCAGGTTTCGTCTCAGCAGGTTTGAGGAGGGCATGAGATTCTGCCTGTCTAGCTTTCCGGCAATGCTGTTGTTGCTGACCTGTGGACCACGCCTTGCATCTCAACCACACAGGTGGGCGACTCTGTAAATGCACTGCAGAAAACACCTGGGGGGGTCTCTGTTGGCTCAACTCAGTATTTAGGGCTGGAGCCTGGGATAGCCACGTCCCTGCAATTGCTCAGGCACAGGTAATTTTGTTAGGGCGGAACGCTTAGTAAGTGCTCATGATGAGGATGGAGAAAGATTTCTCATGCAGAGATTAGGACATGTAAAAGTAAAAATTTACTTTATCTTCTTAGAGGAGAGAGAGAGTGAAAGAGAGAGTGGAAAGTGGTGGGGGAAGAGAGCAGAGAGAAGGCCAAGTGGCTTGCTGATTTTGTGGGGACAAAGAGCAAAAGGCAGAAAACAGTGATTGTTGTGCAGTAATTAGCAGGCAGCTGCCAGAGGTCAGGCTGTGCGTCTTTCTTGTTTTCTCTGCTCCTAGTGACTTGGTTATCTCCCAAATGTAGTCAGGCTTTTCCTGGGGGGTGGGATTTTGCCCCTGAGATACGATCTGGGGCAGGGAAACTGAGGTCTGGAATTTACCCCCCTGCTGTCCTTCCTGGGGCTTTTCTGGAAAACCTTGAGGCTGCAAAACAAATTCTAAAAGCAGTTTCTGGAGAAGGAAAGAGAAATATTTACATTTCCTTTTTGTCTGTTGGGCTCTTTTCAGATGGCTGTGAAACACAGCGTCTCTGCAGGGTGCCTGCCAGCTACGGAGAGCAGAGAGTCGGGAGAGCTCATGATGGATCTGTAGGTGTTATTGGGAAATGGCGGGATTGGGTGTTTTCCTGTTCTTTCAGCAAGGACGGCTCTCTCACATTTTTCATGAGGAAGAGGAGGTGAGCACCCCAGAGGGGTCAGCTCCAACACATCATGACTAGAAGACACAACAGCAAGACTGGCGTCCAGGCCATACCGGTGCTCTGCTGTGGCTCCTCCCCGTGTGCTGTGTGTCCCTGAAGCAGAGGTGGCTTATCGGACCACGGGCAGATTAGACCAATCAAACCAGGGCAAAAAGTTATAAATGTGGTTTAGCACCGGTCAAAAATGCATGAAGGTGGACATTCTAACTCCAAAGAGATTAATAGAAAGACCTATTTTATTTTTAGAAAAGACACCAGATCTTCCACGCGCTGTGAAATGAACAGTGTTTATAAAGCACTCCAGCCCCAGTGGAACATTTGTCAACACTGGAGTATAAACCTTATTTCTTTATTTTCCAAATTTCCAGCGCAGGAATGTGTTACGATGGTTGGAAACTGGGCTGAGATTAAACAGTGAGTAATAGTTAGCATTGCAACCTGCCGTTTCCAATTTCCTGAACCATCAGGAGAACACAGGGCCTCTCTTTAGCATTATTTATGAACCATAACTTCTGCATCAATATTACAATTACACATGGCCAGCATTTGATATATAAAGTCATGAAAACTCTTTGGAATCCAACTGGGTTGGTTTTGTTTCTTTTTTTTTTTTTTCCTCCCTTCTGGAAAAAATAGCTAAGCAGAGAAAGGGATCCATGCACATTTCACAGAATATGTTTTCCGATCTCTCTGAGTGGTGAGCTTGGTTTTCCATCCAGGGGAAGATGATTCCCCCAATGAAATGGAGAGTACAGATCCCTCCCAACCAACTTGTTCTCTTCCTTTGAATTTATTCCTTAGTAAAAAAGAATAGCCCTGTCAATATTCTGCAGAATGATCCAGACTAAATCAATTCATTCATTCATGGGTGCATTCATTTATCTAATGAATACCGATTACCTAGACTGTGTCTGATATTGAAATAATCCTGCATATACACAGGCACAAACATTTGATCTCAGAAAGTAATCGTTGGATGGATGGATGGATGGATAAATGGGTAGATGAGTGGCTAAGTGGATGAATAGATAGCTGAATAGGTAGCTGGGTTGATGAATGGATTAATGGATGATGGATGAATGGATGAGGGATGAATGAATGGATGGATGGGTGCATAGATAGTTGGATAGTTGGTTAGATGGATTGATGGATGGATAGACAGTTGGATAGATAGTTGGATGGAAGGATGGATGGACAGACAGTTGAATAGATGGTTGGATGTAGGGATGGATGGATAGACAGTTGGATAGATGGTTGGATGGAGGGATGGAAAGTTGAATAGGTGGTTGGATGGAGGGATGGATGGACAGTTGGATAGATGGTTGGATGGAGGGATGGATGGATAGATAGTTGAATAGATGGTTGGATGGAAGGATGGATGGACAGATAGTTGAATAGATGGTTGGATGGAGGGATGGATGGATAGACAGTTGGATAGATGGTTGGATGGAGGGATGAAGAGGTGGATGGATGGATAGATAGATAGTTGAATAGGTGGTTGGATGGAGGGATGGATGGATAGACAGTTGGATAGATGGTTGGATGGAGGGATGAAGAGGTGGATGGATGGATAGATAGATAGTTGGAGAGATGGTTGGTTGGATGGATTATGGATGGACAAGTAGAGCAATGGTTGGATAGATAGTTGCATAGATAGCTGAATGGCCAGATGGAAGATTCTCAACTCCATGTCTTAATGCCAACTCTTCTCCCTCCTTAATTCTGTTTGCTGGTCCCAGGGGGTGCAAAATGGGGCCCCATTTTGCACCCCCTGGGACCAGCAAACAGAATTAAGGAGGGAGAAGAGTTGGCATTAAGACATGGAGTTGAGAATCTTCCATCTGGCCATTCAGCTATCTATGCAACTATCTATCCAACCATTGCTCTACTTGTCCATCCATAATCCATCCAACCAACCATCTCTCCAACTATCTATCTATCCATCCATCCACCTCTTCATCCCTCCATCCAACCATCTATCCAACTGTCTATCCATCCATCCCTCCATCCAACCATCTATTCAACTATCTGTCCATCCATCCTTCCATCCAACCATCTATTCAACTATCTATCCATCCA
>MPIZ01000006.1:4226969-4243662 GCA_003258685.1 Prolemur simus | reverse complement strand
GACAGTTGGATAGATGGTTGGATGGAGGGATGAAGAGGTGGATGGATGGATAGATAGATAGTTGGAGAGATGGTTGGTTGGATGGATTATGGATGGACAAGTAGAGCAATGGTTGGATAGATAGTTGCATAGATAGCTGAATGGCCAGATGGAAGATTCTCAACTCCATGTCTTAATGCCAACTCTTCTCCCTCCTTAATTCTGTTTGCTGGTCCCAGGGGGTGCAAAATGGGGTGGTCCCATGAAGTGGTTACAAGCTGGTATGCTGTTCTCAGCAGCCCCAGGTATGAGCTGGGTTATCTTGGGCATGTGACTCAACCCCTCTGTTCCTCAGTTATCATCTCTTTAAAGCAGAACCAGCCATAATGCCTAGCTCTCAGGATTGTGTGAGAAAATCTGGGTCTCAATGGCATCGTGAGAGTTGAACAAATGATACTACAATTTAGAGAGTGATCACACTATGTGGCTCTCCAAATGTACTTGAAGATGTTCTTCTTCAGCAGCTTAAAAATTAGGTCAGGTCATTTCCCAACCACAAACCTTGTCAACTTGTGTCTTGTTTTAAAGGAAAGCGATCTCACTTTTAAATTTACGCCTCTGCCAACAAGAGACACAGGAGCCTGACATTATCTGGAATAAGACGTGTCATAAAAACACAGGGAAAACATGGAAGATAAATAACTGGACAACACGCAAGAAGAATAATGAGTTGTCCCTGCTCAGACCGATGAACAAAACAAACCAAACTGCAAGTGGGGAGTGTGGGCAGGGTTACCGTGTAGGTTCACACGGTGAACCTGAGGATGAAGTGAAATCATGTCGGGCCTCGGGGCACTGACCGTTATGCTGTGTCGAGATATATTTTTATTTAACATGTGACAGCACAGCCCGTGCTAAGTGCAAATGTTGATGCTGAATCCATGCTCTGTTCTCCTGTCTTAGAGTGGATTCCCAAAAATGAATCCCTCTGCTCCGTCACTACCAAAGTGGGGAGCATGTTAGCGTGTTTTCTTCCATGTTCCCACAACTCACTCAGCTTTTGGAAGAAAGACTTGATCTTACATATTTTCTTCCCCAATGACCGGTGTGGACACCCATCGATTATTAATCACGATCACTTTAACACTTTCTCTGTGCTTTGGTCCCTTCTGAAAATGTTGGGAAGAATTACTGGGTACACCATGGCCAAGGGGTGTGCAGCCCCCAAAGTGGAACATGTCTCATCACTGCTACGTGTGGATGAGATAACATCTCAGCAAAGCCATGATGACCAACACAGGACGTGGTGTAGGTATGAACTTGAGCATTTTTTCATTCCTGCCTCGAGATTAACCATCTTCCCACCTCATCCCAGATGCTGTAGAAAATACGCCTTCAACCTCTAACTGAGTCTTTTTAATTAAAAGAAAAGAATACCTCTGCCATTCAGATTTTTAGACAAGGCTTTTTCTTTTTCTTTTCTTTTTAACATAAGATTTTAAAGAGGAGTGTAAGTTCTTATCTTGTTAGCTAGCAGTCAAGTGTAAACTTGCCACTGTGAGTTAATTAGACAACCTTGCCTGCTTCATTCAACATGGTTCACACGTAAGGTCACATGCATCTGCTTCTTCTAATTTTGTTCCTTGGTGAATTTAAAATATTCGGGGCAATGGTGACAGTATCGGTAGCCTGTGTCAAGGGCTCATATGATGCCATAACTGTTGGACACATTCTCTGTGGGTTAATATATTGATCCCATTGGCCTTGTAGGGGAGGCAACGTATCATTACAATCTTCATCTTCTAACTTGGGCATCTCAGGGCAACAGAGACTAAAGTAACCTGCCCAGAGTGTCTTAGCCATCCGAGCCCAAACCTGGAGTTAAGCCAAAACAACCTCATTGCCCCTTTCCCGAGGGAATGTAGCTATACTCAGACCCTTCCAACCCTGAGTCCTCGTTAGCAGTGTAGACGTGAAACTATCCCCTGGCCAAACTTAAGAGTGATTTTGAACAACATAATTAAAATTGTGCTTATTAAATATGACTTTTCCGACTCTTTTCCTTAGAGCTTTCACTCTGTTCTGGGCTGGGATGAAAGCTTCTCTCTCCCTCTCTTTTTTATTTAGAGACAGTGTCTTACTCTGTTGCCCAGGCTGGAGTGCAGTGGTGTGATCATAGCTCACTGCAGCCTCCAACTCCTGGGCTCAAGGGATCCTCCTGTTTCAGCCTCCAAGTAGCTGGGACTATAGACATGCACCACCACGCCTGGCTAATGTTTCTATTTTTAGTAGGGGTCTTGCTTTTGCTCAGGCTGGTCTCCAACTCCTGGCCTTAAGCGATCCTCCCTCCTCGGCCTCCAAAGTGCTAGGATTACAGGCATGAGCCACCGTCCCCAGCCAAGATGCTTCTCTGAATCTTACGGCAGCGATGTCTGCCTGGTGGGATGTCTCACAAATTGCACACATGCCCTGTGAAAACAGAGACCAGTGTCTTTGGAGTGGAGCATCCCCCAATGTGGGGCTTGGGTGGTGGACGAGAACCTGTCTGAGATCTTCTGACACGTGGTGAAACTGGACCTTGTGCAGGAAAATGACCTTGGAATAGCTCTGCTGTTAAAATCACAACTGAATTTTGCCAGTGCATTTTTGTTGTGGTTGTTTTAACAGAAAGTGTCCCCTTTGCACACCTATCTAGACCATTTGAGAGGTGTCTCTCTCTCTTTCTTATTGTGCACAGAGAGCAGACGACACCAGCCTCACGTGATAAACACTACTGTGACGGCCCCTTATTTTCTGGGGTTCTGTTTGCACAAGGAGACAAAGAGCTGCACCCGCGCCATGCGGTTTCAAAAATATTTTATTTTCTGGAATAGCCATAATGTAACAGCTTTGACTTTGCTGCCTCTGCCCACTGGAGGAGGCCGAAGCTGGGACAAGAACAACACGGAGGTGCGGCACATCACACCTGCGACACAGAGGGAGGGCAGCGTCTGGGGGGGCATATAAAATGCTCACCAGGTGCACACGGATGGGACGGGGGCGGTGGGCTGCACTCTGCCGAGGACATTCGTGGAGACATACGACGTGCGTCACTACGCAGGGCCCACCTTAATCTCGTTTCTGCACCCTCCGACATCCGACAAAGCAGAGGGAAAAACCAGCTCAGGGTCCCTCGTGGCCGCCGCGCCAGGGGACCCCACTGTCCCAAAGCGCCATGTGATTGAGAAAGTGCCTCATGCGTCGCTTACAGTTCCAATGTGACTAACACTCGATTTTTGTTTCTGGAATTGTTCCAGAACGCTCCTGTTTCTTCTTCCGAGACACGACCTGGTCTCTCTGCGGCAGACCGGATAGAAATAGTTAGCGGGTGGCTTGGCAACGAGGGTGACGGGGAATCCCTTGCACCTCCTCCCTGGAGTGCTTTTCCCCCGCACACGAGAGGGAGCCCTAAAGCACTGGGTGTGGCGTGTGTCGGTGCACGGCGCGGGTTGCATCTGAGAGTCAAGGGGGTCAGGCTCTGGCTGGCACCTGCCTCAGCGCGGTATAATCGGAAGCTGATCCGTCCTGTGGACTTGTCTAGCCGGTGATTCGAGCGAACGCTTCCACCGGGCAGCCCCCCGGGTGTGTGGACCCCTGCGGGTTACAGCTATGCACGCGGGGAGGGCGGATGGGGGCTTCGCGACAGAGTGGGCCAGGCAGGTGGGCAGAGATGTCTGGATGGGACCACAAGGACGCATGGAGGTTACAGATGCCAGCATGGCCCCGGAGGTGACACTGCCCATGAGTCCTGAGGGCCCCGTGATGGCTTGGCAACATGAGTGACTGCGGGAAGATGGCCTTAATCCCGGGCCGGGCGGTCACCCCACCCTTCACCCCCGAGGTGCAGCGTGGGCGGCATGCCGGTGCACGGTCGCCAGCGTGGGCGGCGAGGTGACCTTCAGGGATCCGACCCTTCACGTTGGAAGTCCTGGCCCCGCCGGTGCCCCACGAAGGAGATGTCCTCAGGACTCCGCGGCTTGTACCTGGCGTGCAGGTGAACAGAAGACTCCACGGCCGCTGCAGTTCTTTGTCCAGTCAGGGACCCTGATTAGATGAAAAGAGAAGGCAAAAAAAATAAAGAGTTAGAGACAAAAAATTCAACAGGTGAGCGGATGAAAGGCACATCTCGTTAACGCCGCTGGGATAGCGCGTTGGTTCCAATATAGCGCTTCAATAACAGTGGTGATGCCAGGACGAGAGTGTGGAAGATGCCCAGTGTGCCTGGACCATCTTGTAGGACCAGAGAGGACAAGATGCCAAACAGAGAGCGCCGTGTGCCAAAGGGCGGCGGGACACAGCCGCAAAGAGTTCCCAGCAGCCAAAGCCGGAAAAACGTTAGCAAGACAGTGACGTAATATTGGATTGTAATCCAAAGCATAAAGTAAAAACATCCACGCCCACAAATGGTTGCATAAACTCATACGTGCAGGAGGAAGAGAGACAAATTGACCACGGCAGAGGAATTCCAAGCTGTTTATGCAGATCCGCCCTAGTCTAACCGTGAGAAAAACATGTCAGAGGAATCCCAGTGGAAGGGCATCCTAGGAAATACCCGAGCAGTCCTCCTCCAAACTGTCACGTGGGATGCTGGGGCAGAAAGAGGACATCCCGGAAGAGGAATGAAATCAAAATAAGGTCCACAGTTTGCTTTTTAAAAGGTGCGCGGAGGGGACGGAGGACGCCTTGACAAAGTATGTCCATGACCAAGGTCTTGCATTCGTGGGTCATTTTTACTCTGTGTATTTCGGAACCAAGTGGAACTCAGCATCCATCGGAGGTCTGAGAGGACCCTCAGCGTCGCTCGGTGGGAATTCCGTGCCCAGCCCTCTCGCGCCACCCAGAGTGGTCCAACGTCTGGGCGGGGGGTGCGGGCACGTCCCCCAGCCAGGTGGGCTCTGGCCAAAGAATTCCACATTTAGAAAGCAAGTGGGTGGCTGAGAGTGAGGATGGGAGAATGGCTGAGGAGACAGGTGTGTGTGGGGTTCCTGTGGGGTCACGGGCAGGGATCGCACCAAAACCAGCAGGAATGCAAATCCAGGCTCCCCGGACCCCAGTTGGAGGTGGTTCCTCTGAATTGAGACGTGTTGTAGGCGGACAACACATGCTGGATTTGAATACTTGGTGTGAGAAAAAAGGACGTGTGCTATCACACTAATAACTATATTGCAATTCTAAATATACTTGTTTACTCATACGATATCTCACTAATAACTATGTGCA
Organism: Prolemur simus; assembly: GCA_003258685.1. Classification (NCBI taxonomy): domain Eukaryota; kingdom Metazoa; phylum Chordata; class Mammalia; order Primates; family Lemuridae; genus Prolemur; species Prolemur simus. The sequence continues at coordinate 4,238,424 of MPIZ01000006.1, read as the reverse complement.
CCATTCTAAATACATTTGTACATTCATACGCTATCTCACTAATGACTATATATGTAATTCTAAATATATTTGTATATTCATAAGCTATCTAATAACTATATATGCAATTCTAAATATACTTGAATATTCATATGCTATCTTACTAATAACTATACATGCAATTCTAAATATATTTGTATATTCATATGCTCTCTCACTAATGACTATATATGCAATTCTAAATATAATTGTATATTCATATACTATCTGACAAATAACTATGTATACAATTCTAAATATATTTGTATATTCATAAATTATCTCACTAATAACTACATATGAAATTCTAAATTTATTTGTATATTCATAAGCTATCTAATAACTATATATACAATTCTAAATGTATTTGTATATTCATATACTATCTCACTAATAACTGTATACACAATTCTACATACATTTGTATATTCATACGAGATTCACTAGTAACTATATACACAACTCTAAATATATTTGTATATTCATACGAGATTCACTAGTAACTATATACACAACTCTAAATATATTTGTATACTCATACACTATGTCACTAATAACTATATATACAATTCTAAATATATTTATATATTCTTATGCAATGTCACTAATAACTATATATACAATTCTAAATATATTTATATATTCATATGCAATCTCACTAATAACTATATATGCAATTTTAAATATACTTGTATATTTTAAAATGTAAATTTTAAATAAATTATATAGGTGCACATGTATTTATTTATATATTTATAAAATATACAGATCTATGTATGAGGCTTATGAATTTATATTTTTATATACATTTTAATAAGAATGGTACATTGCTGGGTTGCAGTGGTTCATGCCTGTAATTCCAGCACTTTGGGAGGCCGAGGTGGGAGGATCACTTGAGGTCAGGAGTTTGAGACCATCCTGGGCAATGTAGCAAGACAAAAAAAAAAAAAAAAAAAAATAGAAAAATTAGCCAGGCATGGTGGTGCATGCTATAGTTCCAGCCAGTCGGGAGGCTGAGGCAGGAGGATTGCTCCAGCCTAGGAGTTAGAGGCTGCAGTGAGCTATAATCACACCACTGCATTCCGGCCTGGGTGACAGGAGTGAGAACCTGTCCTCCCCACAAAAAAAAGGAACAAATTGTGTTAATTTAAAAATATAAATAGAATATAAATTTAAAAATGTATGTATTTCTATAAACATAAATAAATATCTATCAATACCTGTTGAAAAGATACTATTTTAATATAGTGATTAAATAAAATATATTATTGACATTGATTTCACCTTTTTCATTTTACTTCCTTTGTAATATGGTTTCCAGGAAATTTAAATTTTTTTAGCAGATTATATTATCATCATTATTATTGTTATTATTTTGAGGCAGGGTCTGACTCTGTCACCCCAACTACAGTGCAGTGGTGTCATCGTAGCTCATAGCAACCTCAAATTCCTGGGCTCAGGCGATCCTCCTGCCTCAGCCTCCCGAGTAGCTGGGACTACAGGTGTGCACCACCACTACACCTGGCTAATTTTTCTATTTTTAGTAGAGATGGGGTCTTGCTCTTGCTCAGGCTGGTTTTGAACTCCTGGCCCAAGCCATCCTCCTGCCACACCTGCCAAAGTGCTGGGATTACAGGTGTGAGCCACTGCACCTGGCCTCATGCTGTATTTTTATTGGATGATCTGACCCTGAAAAAATGGGGCTTCCAGGGAAAACACAAAACAAGGCCCAGACACCTTGGCGGAGCTCTAGGTGTGGCTGTGTCCACGTGGCTGTGTCCTTCAGAGGCCCCAGTAGCCCTGTGTGATCTGAGAACACTGGGCCAGGCGAGATGCTACTGCCACTCCCAGCCCACTGAGCACCAGACTCCCCACCTGTGACAGAAAGTGCACGGAGACTCTTCCCAATCAGGATGTTCTGAACAGCTGGGACCCAGGCAGATCCAGTGCGTTTCTTTGCTGGGGCAACTTGGAAGTGACTGGATGGTCATTCAGAGCTTTTGGGATGAAGCCTCTGGGTGTGGGAAATCCCTCGATATTTTTGCAATGTATGTCTACTGAGAAAGGCTTTGCTTCACTTGAGTAACTCAGGTTTCCATCTACCAGTTCCTAAATTACCACGGTTGGTAGTAGGCCACCCTTGGGTTTGAGCCCCGCATAATACAATGATGGTCACAGTCTCCAGCCCTGGGGACCAGCACTGTTTAATTCAGCTTTTGCAAGGAGTCTGAGCCCTCTCAGCTCAAACCAAGTGTTCCATGATTGCAGCAGCCCTTTACCCCATGGGTAACTCTATAAATCTTATCCTTAACAACAGATGCATCTCCACACGTCACTGTGTCTTTCTGGGGGGCCGACACCTGACAGGGGTGGGGTAACTTGAGAAGCACCAAGACTGTTCTTTCTGCCTGGCCTTAAAGCGTAGGGGTGCCACAATCCAAAAGTTGTCCCTGGCTTTAGATAAAATATATTGTTTTATTTAAAGATATATCTAGAAACAAATATATTGCACATACATAAATGCAGATGCTGGTAAATATATAAATATGTATCATATCTAAATGTAGTGCTCACATATAAATTCAGATGTTTGTAAATATATAAAGAAAATGCATATCATATCTAAATATAGTGCACATGTACAAATGTAGATGTTTGTAAATATATAAAGAAATATGTGGCCAGTCGCTGTGGCTCACACCTGTAATCCCTGCACTCTGGGAGACTGAGGTAGGAGGATCGCTTAAGCCAGGAGTTTGAGACCAGCCTGAGCAAGACTGGGACCTCATCTTTACTAAAAATAGAAAAATTACCTGGCCGTGGTGGTACATACCTGTAGTCCCAGCTACCTGGGAGGCTGAAGCAGGAGGATCACCTGAGCCCAGGAGTTTGAGGTTGCTGTGAGCTACAATGACACCAGGGCACCAGGGCACTCTAACCCGGGTGACAGAGTGAGATCCTGTCTCCAAAAAAATAAAAAAAGGCAAAAATGACGGGTTTGTTTTCAGGCCACACTGATCACATTCCAGCTGTGGTACAGCTTTCAGAGTCAGTTTCCACATCTGCAACTACGATACACAAGGAACCTTTATCGACCCCTTCCCTTCCTTCTTTCCTCATGAAGCCTCGAGGCAGAATCTTGACAGCTATTAGTGGTAGACCTCGGACAGGTGCCTCGCACCTTGGACAGCGTGTCTAGGACAGTGACCACAGTATTACCCACCTGCCAGGACTCGTGTGAGCATTCGGACATGTGTTGTCTCATGGCGGGTTCCCCAGGGGCAGAGGCGGGGGCCGGAAGTCAGCAGCATAGCATTGACAGACGGAGGGAGGGAAGCCCAGTAAGGAAGGAGGAGGGCTCAGGTCACATCTCAACCTGATGCATGGAGGGTCCTGGGATGCAAAGTGTGCTGCAGAGTTTTCCACCCTGGGCCATGAACGTGTGTGTTGATGTGTGTGATTGTGTGCGTGCTCACGTGTGCTACCCTGCATGCCGTTTCTTCCGCCCGGAGCAGAACAGGCAGTTTCTTGCTAGTTCATCTGGAGCCTCCTCTCCCGGTCTTCAGAGCTCCCAGCCCCTGAGAAGCCCCTTCCCAGCCCCACTGGGGTCCCTGAGCCATGCGTCTGTGGCAGAGAGACTTCGAGGTCGGTCTGCCTGGAGTTCCATGGCACTCAGCCCAGACTTCCGCTACGGCATGGATCAAAATGCACCGTTGCCATCACATAACCTTGCCGTCTCTGCGACCGGGCATTTGCAGCCTCAGAGAGGCATGAACCACGGTCGGCAAATGTCACAGCTGCCGGAAGGTAGCAGGATCCCCGGGGAGGTTTGCTAGATGAGTGTTACGGGCTCATTTGTGTATTACCCCAAATTCATATGTTGAGACCCTAACCGCCCTTGTGACTCTCTTTACAGAGGTATTTACGTTAAAATGAGGTCGTTAATCCAGTAGGACTGGTGTCCTTATAAGCAGAGGAGACGAGGACACAGACACGCACAGAGGGACAACCATGTGAGGACACAGGGAGAAGACGGCGTCTACACGCCCAGGAGAGAGGCCTCAGGAGGGACCAGCCCTGAGACAGCTGGATCTGGGACTTCCAGCCCCCAGGACGCGAGAGAACAAATGTCTGTGGTTTAAGACACCCGGTCTGTGGGATTTTGTGGCATGCAAACTACATTTTCTCAAATGCTGTTTTTGTTGTTTTCCTCATTTTTCCACTTTCATATGACTTTGCTGTGACTGTCTGGTTTTCCTGAACATTTTCGGGTCAAGGGCTGACTCTTCCAACGCATTAATGCACTGCTCTTTGGAACCTGCCACTTTGCCCCCAGTGTCATCATTATGGGATTAACCCCTACGGAAGTCCTCAAAATGCAACATTACTCATAATTACCATCACCCTGATGGAAGACAGCGGTAGGGGAGAGAGAGAGAGAGAATGAGAGAGAGAGAGACAGTGAGAGACAGAGAGACAGAGACAGAGAGATAGATATATAGAGAGACGGAGAGATAGAGAGAATGAGAGAGAGAGACAGAGAGAGAGAGAGAGAGAGAGAGAGAGACAGATAGGGAGAAAGAGAGAGAGGGAGAGAGAGAGACTGATTCTCAGGCTTGGGATGAGGCTGAGCCGGGCTGCAACCCCACCGGGCCATGGCTTAGCTCTGTCACCAGGGGCTGTTTGCACAACCTCTCTGAGTGTCACTTTCCTCGTGTAAAAAGGAGACTTCAGATTCGATGATGAGCTTGGCTGAGTAAATGTCCCCCCTGCCCAAGGATACCAGGTCCTTATTCTTGGAACCCGTGAATGTTCCCTTTTATGGCAGGAGGGATTTTTAAGATGTGATTCCGTAAAGGGTCTCAAATGTGGGGAAATGTAATCACAGGGTGGCTATGAGAGGGAGAGGGGGACATCAGAGGAAGACGAGGTGATGTGACAAGAGAAGCACGTGCCCTGGGGACATGGCCACCAGCGGAGGAACAGAGGCGGCTTCCCAGAAGAGAAAAGAGGCCACGCCGGGGTCTCCCTCAGAGGACCAGCAAGAAGCAACATCGTCACATTTCCCCTTTAAGGCTGGTTTCAGACCTCTGGCTGCAGAGCGGCGAGAGGATACATTGCATAGCTCTAATGGCGAGAGGATACATTGCATCCTAATGGCGAGAGGATACACTGTATCGCTCTAATGGCGAGAGGACACATTGCATCGCTCTGATGGCAAGAGGATGCATTGTATCGCTCTGAACCACGACACAGGTGCTACTTTGTTGCAGCCGGCACAGGAGAGGAACGCAGATGGCGGGATGTCACGCACACCTGGCGCAGCCAGCACCCTCTGCAACACCAGAATGGCATCAAGGCGGGCAAAAGGAGTGACCAGGCATTCGCTCATGCCACCTATGTTTTTTACAATTTAATCGTGTGTTTTGTAAGAGCATCCATGATGTTTCAACAGAACCATCTCAGAGTTGGAGCCGCCTGTCAAATCCGACTGGGAAGACCGTGATGCCTCAGGCAGCGCCAACATCTGCAAATGGCCAGACTACAGGCATGAGAGGACCCCGTGAGTGTGGCCGCCGTGGGGTTCTGGGCTGCGGGTTCGTGGCAGGGAGTGCGGCTTCCAAATTCCTCCCGCCTGGAGAGGGACCACTGCAGCAGGCGGCCACCAACCTTGCTAGTCACCCAATCCTGCCACGTCTTTCAAACTGGGGTGTTTTGTCTTTTGATAAAATATCCCATTGCATTTTCGCAAAGGAACCAGAGTCATGGCTGGTGTGCCTCACTGATGTGATTAAAACAGCAAAACCGTAGGAGAAAGTTTAACGCGATAGCCGGACCGTTGACTTTGCACATCATGTTTGGTTTGTGTTTCATCTTTTGTGTGGCGTCCTCAGTTTGCAAACTGTGGGCAGGGGGCACAGCTTTTACTGGGCGAGACTGGTCTGTAGGTTCCCAGACAATGAAGCTTTTGGGGCAGGTGGGCAGCGACATCCTACGTGCTGTCTTTGGAGGCGATTAAATCACGAATGGAAACGCACAACCGAGGACATGTGACGTGGAAGAAATAAAAGCCATAGTTCTGGGATCGGAGTAACGAGAGAAACTCACATCCCAGATGATTTCAAGCTTGGCGTTGGGTTCTCCCTTCTTTTCCTCCCTGTGTGTCCAAAAACAGAGACACGGTTGGGCCAGAGAATAGCCGAGCGAAGTTCCCCCGGCGGCGGGGGAAGCTGCGGAGGGCCCGGGAAATCTAGGCCCCGAAGCAGGTCACCGAGCTCTGACGGGAAGCGGCCTCTTTTGTAGCACACGAGACTAAATAAAACCCTGAGACCTGAGGATTAGGCCTAGGGGACCTTTTTTTTTTTTTTTTTTTTTCAGCAGAAGAATAATTATTTCCTAAATATAATTCCTTTGGTAAAAGACAGCCTCGACTCGTGGCTCTGCACCCTAGAAATATCTGAAAAAAAAAAAAAAAATGTCGAAGGCAATGAAGAAACAGAACCCCTGGTCAGGGTAAACATCAGGCGCCTAATCCCTTCTTTAGCAATGAGATTTTAGGTTGCAGGTAGCATTAGTACTGCAGGCCCTCACCAGTCTGCCTGCAGAAAAACACAAAAAAATTAAAAAGCAACAACAAAAACAACAACAGAAAAGGGAAAAGTGTTTAGTTACAGGCAGTTCTGCAATCAGGCAAAATATGCGTTTCTGGAAAATCACTGTGCTCTGCAAATCTGCAAGGAAAACAAAAGAGGGTGTGGAAGAACAGGGTTTAGGGTGACCACGTTCAAAAACACCATTCCTGACACGTTGCCAAAAAAGACAGCAAATGCAATCAAAATGGTAGCACAGTTTTTGCACGTGGGAGATGGTTAAGAAACACGTAAGTTCTAGCAGACCGAGCGGGTGGTCGTTTATCTGAAAAGCGCTCGGAGTTTGTTGGTGGGACGGGGCGTGGGAAGGGTTTGGGCTCCTGAGTTCTAGGGAAGTGGGGGAGGAGGGTTGTGTGAAAGCAAAGAGAAAGATCAGATGACGGATGCGGGTATGACTCTCACCACACGCATGAATCCAGATCCCTGGGAAAGTCTGAGGGGCGTGTGTGCGTGTGTGTGTACGTAAGTGCACTCGGCACAGGGCTCAGTTTGGCTGGACACAGTCTCCGTGTTCACGTATTAACAGTATTTCTCCAAGACGAAACCACACGCAGACAAACCCAAACACGGCCTCACCTCCCCAGGATTCCCCACGGCAATCGAGTCGGAGCAGATTCCAGTCGTCAAAACCAGCGTCGCAGAAGAACGTGCTGTAAGCCGCCCCCCCCTCCCCAGTTCAACTTACCGCCTTTCCGATTTGACTGCTGATGTGTCAAAGGGAACTTCCTGTGCTTGCTTACTGTAACCTTTCTTCCGTAGAAGAGAACCACGCTAGGGACCCTGCCTTGAATGTTTTTTCAAGCACTGTTTTGGAGGCAAGTGTTCCCATATCTCTTTCTGTTTCACTTTACCCATTTTATTGACATCTGAGGTCTTGCAAGTTTGCACGGAGGGCGGATAATGTCCAGCTTCCACGGGGTTGTAATTCCCACGAGACGCGCTCAAATCGGCGTCATAACAGGAACAGATGAGACACTAAAGAGACTCACAGTTGATTCGCTCGGTTTTGACGGCGGCGATATCCACGCTTCGCAAACGTGGCATTACGCAGCAGTGGAGAAGGACGAGGTGATGCCTCGTGTTCAGACTGTAATTAACGAGGAGGCTTCAGGGACGCTTTGCTTTTCTCGTCTCTCTCATTGCATCTGTCCATTTTCCTGGGTGATCTTTCCATGAGCATCTTGTGCAGTGGGGGGGTGGGGGGGACTCACCCAGGACCGAAAGTGCCGTGTTCGTGTAAACAGCGCCACGGAGGCGTGCTCGGTGCTCTGACGAGCCGCAGACAGGAGGTGGAGGCAGATGGAACGGCAAGCACAGTCTGGGCAGATGGTGACAGAGAGAAAAATGGCATGAAAACAGCCATCGCTGACCCTTGCTGGCCTGGCCCTGAGATCCCTGGAGGACGGCTCTTTAATCACATCATTGGAGACGGTTTTCACCTCCACAAAAGGAAACGCAACAGCACTGCCCAGTGTTCTCCAATAAAACTGTCAAAGAACCTTCAGCCCACAGTAGGCACGCGATAAATGCATGTAGGTCTACCTCGTGGGGACTTACCAAAAATCCTGCCTCGGAGGTGACACAGGGGACTTTACAAAAACAGATGGCACCTGGCCTGTCCCACGCAGGTGCGTCTGACCTTTCCGCGCCGCAGGGCTGCCTGGTCGTTCAAAGGCGCCGGGCGCTTCCGACTATTTTTGGAGCTCTCTCGGAATCGCATCCTCCAAGCGCCTGTCTAGACCTTACCTTACTCCCGCGCTATTTTGAGCTAAAAGCCACATTTATTAAATTGGCTTCTAAAGTCATCTCTCCAGACTTGGCTCGGAAGGAGGCTTAGGTGTTTCCAAAAATCCTGGCCTCGGCCCGGAAGGCTCCACGCGGACGGAGGCAGCAGCAGCAGCAGCAGCAGCAGCAGCAAAACCCATGATACTTGAAAGACGGTGCCACGCGCCTCCTCCGAAGGTAGTTCCGGAAAGGAAGCACGCGGCTTTCGCAGGCACCAGCAATGCCTTGAGACCCTCTCTGCGAAGGGGACAAATACCCTTGTGTGTGTGTCCCCTGTGGCGTGTGACATTGACGGTGCAGAACTAAAAAGTCACCCTTCATTGTCCATTCATGTTTGCTTTGAATTAGCAGTTTGCACATTGCCAGACCAAGTGTGTGTGTGTGTGTGTGTGTGTGTGCACGCGCGCGCGTCAGGGGGAAGAGCTGATGGAAACATGATCTTTTTAGAAATGGAATTACTCAGCACAGAAGGTGGTTAGACGGTCTCACGGCACTGCTCTTCCCTAGGATGCATTTTCAGAATCTTTTTCTTACAGCCTAACGACCCAGGCCGCTGTGCACACAGCCTCCTCCTCCTCTCTCTCTTGCAACCTGCACAGACTCGGCTACAGCCGGGCCTCTGCCTGGCCCCTGCCAGGTGCACAGCCACGTCTCCCTCCCGTTTTCCTCCGTAAATGTGATTTAGCTCGACACGGCGGAGCTCGGGCTGCCACCGGACGAATGCACGAGAACCAGGCTGGCCTTTCCTCCTCTGTCAACACCTCGGAGCTTTCTATCATCTCCCTGCGTGCCTACATTTGTTTTCGGGAGGTATCTGCAATGCAGGCAAGTTTAACTATGAACATCTGTGGAGGGGGGCCTGAGAAAAGGAGAAAGAAAAGGATCTTAATTTCAGGGTGAGGGAGAGGGAGGTGTCGGGATGGCTCGAGAAGCGTTCCCGGGCTCGTTTTTATTACGTGGAAAATAGCTTTGGGAGCAAGAGTGAGATTTCCCACCCGGTGCTTTTTGACCCCAGACGTCACTTGTCTCGGATTTTTAAGACATTTCCTTCTGCCAAGGGATGTTGTTTCTCAGTGAGGGAGAGTTGGAGAGGTTATGGAAATGACCTCAGCGGGTATCGAACCCCGTGACCACGACACCTTCTTCTTCGTTGACCCTCTGCCCAGCCCGCTCTGCACCTGCCTCGGGGAAGAACACGCCGCCTGCTCGCAGACAGCCACCTCTGAGCGCTTCCGAGGCAGCCTGTGTCTCGCCTGCTTAGTCATGAGTTTGAGAAGTTCTCTGTCACCCAACTGACCACCCACTTCCTTGTAAGGCTCCGAGGATGTTCTGCCACCTTGACCTCAAGCTTCAGCACGGATCAAATCTGCTCACCCCGTCAACCATTCAAAAGAAGCCGAGGTTTCTAACAGGCCGTCTTTATACCCTGGGGGACTCTCTACTTAATTTGGGGAGGGTATAGAAGCCACATAGAAAGCTTTCGGGTTTTTTTTATGCTATACAGCAGGGGTCCCCAACCTATGGTGAGTTGTATGGTTATTTCATTATATATTATAATGTAGTCATAGTAAACATAAAGTTCACAATAAATGGAAACCGCTTGAATCATCCAGAAACCATCCCCACCCCCAAGCACCCTGTCCCCAGTCTGTCGAAAAATTGTCTTCCTGAAAACAGTGCCTGGTGCCAAAAAGGTTGGGGACCTCTGCTATACAGGATTCAAAGGACAATCCGTTCAGGGCAAGGTTCTCACAAGCTTGTCTTTAAAGCAAAGGTTTGGTTAGACTCATGAAAATATTCACAGTTTGGAAGCCATAGAGTATATTCAGATGCTGTTATAAAATAAGGGTTTTCCCTTTTACTACTGGGGAAGTCATGGGTAACCTCCAAAATACAGGAACATTCCCTGTTGAATTCACTTTTCTTTCCCATGTTGTATGACTGATCGTCAATATTCATACAGAAATATGTCCAAAGTTTTAAAAACTGAAACCTGTGTGGGCAGTGTCTAGAAAGATATAGTTAGCAGTTGTTCTGTAATCAGCTTAAGAGAACTTTAAAAAGATCATTTTTAAACCCTAATGAGAGCTGAAAATAGAAATGTGATGGGAAGCTTTTGTCGAATGCAAATGGAATGGATGTGAAACTTACACACACACACACACACATACACACACCCCGCAAACACATGCGTGCCACGCGGCCACTGGTAAGAGCTTGGTAACAGTTGCAGATTGGCTTCTTTTCTTGTGATCTTGGGGAAGTTACATAACCTTTTTCTTCCAGCCTCATTTTTTCTGTTCTGCGTAATTGCGATAATCATTATATTCATGTTGCTGTCAGGAGGATAGAATACAATGTAAATATCATGTAATTCCATGTCTGGTGCTTAGTAAAACACTTCATAAATATCAGGTATAATTGTTACTTGCACGAAAGCCTGGGTCTTTCTGGAGTAATCCAACCCACTGGCATTTGTTGCTTGCTTAGACATTTCTGGCCGCTCATATTCTTACCAGATTTCTGAGATGATCCTTTTTGCCTGTGCAGGGTTTCCCTCATTAGATTGCGAAGAAGGATCCTTAGAGGATGCCACAGTGTTTTAATAACTGATAAACTTTCCTCTAGGGATGAAGCAGCCAAATGATCACCATAACCTAGTAATGACTGGCTCGGAGAAGGGCTGACCCTAAATGATCATGGCTGAGTCTAAAAGAGAAACCACAGAGAAGGGTCACGTATGTAGACAGGGATGAACCGGATCCCCGGCCGGGAGCCCTGAATGCCAAGAAGTCACTTCCACTGACGACACCGCCCTGTGACCTTGGGTGCTGTCACTTGCTTTGGTTTCTGTCCCTCAAATGGGGCTGTGAGCAATGCCCCAGCCTCTGCCCCGGACAGTGGCTTTGATTCACAGGGAGACGCTGTCCGGGAAGGTCTTTTGCAGATCACAAGGGGACGGGGTGGACATGACTTACTGTGATTCCATTTTGGCTAAGTGG
>MPIZ01000006.1:4203344-4219731 GCA_003258685.1 Prolemur simus | reverse complement strand
CCCTTCCAGCCCGCGTGTCTCCACCGCAGCTGTTGGCGTCTCCCCGTCCCTGTCTCGCGTGCCGTGCCACCCCCACCCCCTCTTCGGGGGCCCCCTTTCCTTCCTCCTCCCAGCGCCCCTCTTCTGCTCTTGGTGAGCTGCGATGCTATTACAGGAGAATGGGGGGTCCTGGTTGGAGAAGCCGCCCCTGTTCTCTCTCCTTCTGGGTGCGGAATGGAACAGGGGAGGGGGTTCAGGTTGCGGCGAACTCGTTGCTGCTGCGAGGCAGGCAGGGGCTGGGAGGGGGGCTGGGCCCAGGCAGGAGAAGGACTCAAAGCCTTGCTTAGGGTCAGGGCTTACATAAGGGGGAGGGGACACTCCCAGCGCCGTGAGGAAGAAGAGGGGGTGCAGACGTGCTCGGGTGAGGACGCAGGTTTCTGCCCTGCGTAGCGGAAAGTCTCCCCTGCGTGTGTCCCCCACCCTTGGCGGCCCAGCCGTGGGGCCCGGGGTATGGATGTTGCTGCCCCCTTTCCTGCAGTCTGAGCTGTGTTTAGGGCTGACGCCCAGTGGGGACGCTGACACAAAACACCGAAGGTCAAAGGAGCCCAAAATCCAGTGCAGGGTTCTAAGGAAAACGGGTGGTCTCCATGTAGCTGGGCGTTTTGACGACTCCCTTTAAGGGATGGAGTGAGTTGGGGTGTGGGGTGAGGTGTGGCGCTCGGGCGGGGAATCTGTGATATCAGAGAACCGGGACAACCCGGCTCCCACCACTTGCAGAATACAGGCCCAGCACGCGCCGACTCCCGTGGCCCCCGACACCGGCGGCTGGGCCTGGTCCACGCGCCAGACAGACGTCCTCCGGTGCGCACAGTGAACGGTGCTGGGGAAAGGTGTGTAACTGCATGGAGCATGGAGCAACTGAGTCCTAATACCTCAGTGTTCTGGGAGGAGAAGAGCCCCAAGGTTGGAGAGATGTTGTCTGAGAGCGCAGATCTTTAGGGGCCAGGTGTCCCTGACCTTCAGAGTCAGGGACAAAGGAGAAACTATGACCCGCCCCAGGTGGGAACAGCATCGCCTCAGATGGTCCAGGGTGGATCCGCTGCTGAGTGCGGAAGCGGGGAGGATGTGCGTTGTGTCGTCAGGGGATTGGACAGCTCTAGCCAGGTGCATCGGGTGCTAATGCGGTGCTCGAATCCCTGCTCCCCATCCTCCTGCCCAAATCCCTGCTCCCCATCCTCCTGCCCAAATGCCTGCTCCCATCCTAGACCTGCTCTTCCCGTAGGATGACCCAGGTAGGAGAGAGGCCAGGAGGAAGCCCTATGGCGGGGTCACGCACCCGGGTGGCTGGCTTTTCTGGAGTCTGCAGTCAGTGAAAGGTGTGGTGTGCGAGAGTGCAGACCAAAGGACAATCCTTGCAGGCGACCTGACCTAGCCCAGGGGCCAGGCACTCATGGGGCTTCTCCTTGCCATTTGAGGGAGAGAGTCAAGTATGTGTGTGCATGCATGCATGCGTGTGTGTGTGTGTGTGTGTGAGAGAGAGAGAGAAAAGTGCACGCTTGCCGTGAACTGTTGGTGTCATCCACAGAGAAGTATCGGATTGGCAGTGATGCCGTATTTTTTCCAGGGCTGCAGCTTCTAACTCTGGAATGAACCTGCATTTCCAGCCTCTAGCTGTTCATCGGCTGAAGGAAGAAGGATAACTGAATTTATACACTTCTACCTCTCCACGCATGAAAGGTTTCTATTCCTCAGGGGTACACTGAGGAGGAATGCCAAGGTTTCCGTTATTTTTTATTAAACTTAACTTTGTCTAAAAAAAATAAAAAAATCTATCAGACACCCACAATCCAGGCAAGAGAGAGCAAGAACGTTCAGATGGGAAGGTGAAGGCAGGTGTCAGACGGGATATACCCCGGTTCCCTTTTCACCAAATAGAGTTTGATTTTTTTGATGTAAGAAGCTATGGAACAGAATAGAGGCCTTGGAAATAAATCCAGACACTTACAGCCAACTGATTTTCATCAAAGGCACTGAGAACTTACTCTTGGGGAAAAGACAGCCTCGTCGGTAAGTGGTGCCGAGAAAACTGGATGCCAGACGCAGAGGAATAAAACTAGACTCTATCTCTCACCATACATGAAAACTCAACCCCACATGGATTAAAAGCTTAAATGTAAGACCCCAAACAACTATAAAACTACTAAAAAAAAAAATAAAACTATAGGGGAAACACTCCAGGACATTGGTCAAGGCAAGAATTTTATGGATACAACTTCAAAGACAGGCAACAAAAACAAAAAATAGACCAATGGGAATATATCAAACGAAAAATCTTCTGCACAGCAAGAAAACAGCAGAGAAACTAGACAACCTGTAGAATGAGAGAAAATATCCACAAACGATTCATTCAGCAAGGGACAGATATCCAGAATATACAAGAAACTCAACTCAGCATTAAAAAAAAAAAAAAAAAATTAAAAAAACTCCACAAAATCAAGTAATCCAATTAAAAATGGTCAGAATCTCAATAGATATTTTAAAAAAAGATATACAAATGGACAATAAGTATATTAAAAAATGCTCCAACTCACTAATCATCAGGGCAAATGCAAATCAAAACCACAATGAGATATTGAATATCATTTCATCCCCATTAGAATGGCTATATTCAAAGAGGCAAAAAAAATCACAAATCCTGGTGGGAATTTGGAGAAAAGGAAATTTTATGTACTGTTGGTGGGAATGTAAATTAGTGCAGCCATTACAGGAAACAGTATGGCAGCTTCTCAAAGAACTAAAAATAGAACTAACATATGATCCAGCAACCCCACTGCTGGGCATGTATCCAAAGGAAAGGAAATCAGGATATAGAAGAGACATCTGCACTCCCATGTTTATTGCAACTATATTCACCATAGCCAAGATATAGCATCAAGCCAAGTGTCCATTAACAGGTGAATGGGTCAAGAAAATGTGGTCTATACACACAATGGAATATTATGCAGCTATAAAAAGGATTGGCATCTCATCATTTACAGCAACATGGATGAACCTAGAGGACATTATGTTAAGAGGAATAAGTGAGGCACAGAAAGATAAATGTCCCACCTCCTTACTCATAAGTGGAAGCTAAAAGTTGAGCCCCTGGAGGAAGCGAGTGGAATTGTGATTATTCTTGTATATCCTGGATATTAGGGGAGAGGAGGCTGGGGACAGGTTGGTCAAGCAGTACAGAATTGTAGCTACATAGAAGAAATGAATCCCTGTGCTCTGTAGCACTGCTGGGGGAATTCAGTTAATAATGATTTTTTGTATGTTTTTGTACAGTAGAATGGAGGATTTTGAATGCTTCCAGCACAAAGAAATGATAAATGCTGGAGGTGTTGGATATGATAGTGACCCTGATTTGCTCATTACACATTGTACACGTCTCAAAATTTCATTCTGTATCCCCAACACATGCATAGTTCAATATGCATAGTCAACTAAAATAAAAGGGGAAAAATGTGAAATGTAAGAAGATGAACTTGATTCCTGGGTTATTTTTCAGATGGCTGTCATAAGATTTTGGGTTCTGGTTGGTCACATATTATGCATGTATTTAATCTTTTTTTTTTTTTTTTTTCTGAAAGAGACTCTCGCTCTGTTGCTCTCGGTAGAGTGTCATGGCATCATCATAGCTCACTGCAACCTCAAACTCCTGGGCTCAAGCAATCTTCCTGCCTCAGCCTCCCAAGTAGCTGGGACTGCAGGTGTGTACTACCACACCCAGCTAATTTTTCTATTTTTAATAAAGACAGGGTCTCACTCTTGCTCAAGCTGGTCTCCAACTCCTGGCCTCAAGTGATCCTCCCTTCCTGGCCTCCCAGAGTGCTGGGATTATAGGTGTGAGCCACCATGCCTGGACTGCACGTATTTAATCTAATTCCTGGAGTAGCCTTAGGGTGAAAGATAAAGTAATGGATAGAAAGGAACCCAGTGAATATTAACCTTCCCTCCCCTTAAAGCTCACAACCTGAACCTTGCTCTGGCCACAAATCCAGTCTTGTTTTCGGTACCTTCTTTTTCTGGGTCACCTAACCCTGTCCTGACCCCCTTGGTACATGGCCCCTGCTTTCCCAACACCCCCAGGCACATCTAAAACTCTCTCTGTTGAGTCTTTTACTCAACAATCACTTCTCATTCCGAGTTTGTAGAATTATTGCTGCTGCTGTTTAAACCTCTGGTCAGGTACACGTAGTTTATTTTCCTCATCCCTGAGTTATTTTGTGAACTCAATACTGCATGGGAAGGGAATGTTTCAGTGGACAGTCTCCCTTGAGTGAATTATTTTAGAATCAGATAGATGGTTGCTTCCTAAATCCAAACTCATGAGCTACAAAATATTTTTTCTATGGATGTCTGGACGTTGTTTGGTTCCAAAACTGGAGGGCTGCATAGTGGGATGGCCATCATCTATTGATCCACTATTAGTGACTAGGGCTTCTGCTTTTTAAGCTGCGTGGCTTTGACCAAAGCATTTTATTATTGCTGAGCATGCAATGGAAATGGAACACACGGCTCAGATCATGCAGGGTCATTTGAACTTGGTGCCATTTTGAAACTACAGGTTTACAACCCATTAGAGGATTGTAAAGTTGATTGAGTGGATGCAATGAGTATTAAAAAAAAAAAAATCAGCAGATTTTAAAATACTAGAAGGCAGTGGACACGCTAAGCCTAAGTGTGGACTTAGGAAGCATTCGTATCGTTTGTGGGTGAGTGCATGCGTGCACGAACACGTGAGCTCATTTGTGACATAAATATGTGTCGTGGCATTTGAAAAACATCATGTTGTGCAGCTGAGGCTGCAGACACAAAAGCCCGTTCAGTGGAGTTTGCATGGAAGGGTAAAAACACATTTTTTTTTTTTTTTGATCAAGCAAAACGATCAAAGGATATTTCTAAGTGAGAGTAGAAACTGGGTAAGCCCAGTGGGTTGGTTTTCATTTTAGCTCTCGGCATCATGCACAGACTCTTGGACAAGGGGACCCCATGGCCCCTGGGGCAGCCAGCTGAGGCCGGGCAAGGTCCCCCAATGACCAAACCGCTCCGGGGTGCTTAGGAGAGGTGAGGAAAATATTCCTTCATTTCTGAATGTCCGGTGCAGTATCTGCGTGGAGAAGAGTTGGTCGTGGTCAGCCCCTTGGGGCATTTGGTGCAGACACTAGGTCAACATCCATCTCTGGGTCAGTCTGTTGAAGAACTGTGTGCATTTTCTTGAATGTGCTCCACATTCTCAGGGTGTTCTTGGAGAACATTGGGATAGGTCCAGCCTTCTGTAGAGAAGATGGAACAGCTTTGCTGACAGTTTTTGGACCGCGTCTTTCTCTGGCTTGACTCGATTGCCTGAAGTAATTAAATCCCCATTGCCCCTCCCTGTTTCACTTGGAAGGCTAAAACCTAGATTTTTTTTTTTTTTTTTTTAATCAGAGGAAACTTGCCCAAATCCTTCACGATGTTTGGGCTCCTTGGGAAGATTGCAGAGCTTGGCGCCTGGACCTGCCTCTTGGATCCAACATTCAAAGTCGCCTGGACTCGGGTAGGTGCTCCAGTGACTAACGTCCATGGCGCGCTTTCCTGAAGCTCGATTTGTACACTGAATTAAGTCTGCTACCTGAATCCGGGGTCAGGGGGGATGGGTCTAGGTGTGCTCGTGTGCGGCGGTGGTAAAGGTGGGATGGTCATGGTGAAATTGTGGTTATTTTTCTGCCGGATACGTTTTCCAAATTTGTTTTTAGCGAGGTTGACGCTACAGGTTGAGTTGGGTGAAGACAGGCTTGCTACTTTGTTTGTTCAGGAGAAAAATAAAGCTAATGCTAAAAGCCAATAGAAGGCAGTGAACGAAAGGTGATGTTTCCATAGTAGCTGAATGTCACCTGGAGGTTCAAATAGCGTTTCATCTTCATGGCTCCTGATTCTCTTTACTCTGCCACATCTGTTGTCTCTGGGAGATGTCTTTTTACTATCTGGGCAATTTGTTTCCGAGATGACATGGGGCAGCACTGTGTAAAATAGCTAATATTTCTCTTATAGATGCTATTAAACTTAAACTAATATTTTAGATTTGTAGCGCTTTTATCCAAGAGCAGAGGAATGCTAGAAAGACTTCTATTTAAAGGGAAGCAGAGGTAACCCATCTGCCTTTTAGAAAATGGGGCTGTTTTACGGGGAAACATCCCTCAATTCTTAGGTAACTGCTTTGCGCTGAAAGACCGATTCATTCAACTCAGAGTATTTGAAAGGTAGTAATATTAACAAATGTGCAGAGCTAATGGCAAGTTCAGACTTTAGTGCATGTTTTTTTTTTTTTCTCTACTTTATTCCAGCAAATGTAGGTTGGTGAAAAAAGCTAGAGAAACTATAGGAAAAGGACTATTTTATTTTTTAAAATAGCAGAGAAGGGGCCAGTCAACCATAGCTTCAGGATCATGAAAACACCTAAACAGACGCTGACAAACTCTCACGGTGTGATTGGAACAATGATATATTTCCAGATTGTCTAAGGTGACTTTTTTTTTTTTATATATTTTAAACTTTGTCTTCTTTTTTATTTGGTTCATGGGGGAAAAACATGGAAATCAATACATCTGGGGAAAATAAAGTTGGCCAAGAATTCTAATTAAGGTTTTAAGATTTGGCAATCAAGTCTCTTTGTTAATTGCTGGCTTGAGAAAGTTTTGTGAAGGCCTGTAGGTTGTTTTCTGATGTGGCAGGTTCTTTAAATTCACATGTCAAATAAGTTAACATTTCTCCCTGGCTCCACGTTTTCGATGTGGAAGGAAAAGGCTGAGTGATTCTTTGTGCGGCATTTGGAATCTAGAAAACGCTTTGGCTGATTCGACTAAACCTGTGTAAGACACCCTGTTGTCATCCAGGCCACACATTGGGGTGACCGGTACAATCCGATGCTGAGACGTCCCACTTCCTAATCCCGGGTGTCCTGCCGGTTGAATTGATATTCGCAATGAATGATTTTATAAGGTGTGTGTAATGCTGGTATTTTATTTATCAGGCTACCATGTGGAGTATGTGGAATTTGTTATAATTTGCCTGCAAATGTGTAGCTTGTCAATCAACATCTGACGTGAACAAAATGTAAAGAACCGGCTTCAATCTGTATTTTACGTATCAGCTTTGCCCGCTGACAGGTGGTCGTCCTGCCCTCCCCCAGACTGGGTGCCTGATAAAAATCGATGCTCTGTGTCTGAACTGTGGAAAGAAGAGGAAAAAATCTCTAATTCCAGGAGGGTTCATGTTTTTTTTTTTTTTTTTATAGTGATTATTCAGGATGGCTCTGCAACTTGTATAAAAATGCTAAGATAGAAAAGTTAAAGGTGTTGAGGCTCTGACTCAGGGGGATGGGCGGGACATGGACAATGTATATAACCTGAGCTTTTGTACCCCCATGAAGAGCTGAAATTAAAAAAAAAAAAAGTTAAAGGTGTGCACATTTGTGGCCAACCCCACGCCATTCCAAGGATACCAGGGGGACATGCAGGTGCCCCAAGGGGACCCTGTGGTTTGTCAATTGGATATTCACCAAGCAATTTCTGCTGTTTGTAAGGATCGTACGCGTTGATGTAGGAGTTGCCGCGTGGCCGAACTCCGCGACTATCAGAGCAACATAAGGTGAGGCGAGACTGTCCGGTGCGGGAAAACAGGGGGTCAGGTGGGATGTTTGGGGTGAAAACAGGCAATCCCAGTTAGTCCCTAACCCTTTCCTGGTGTTTCCCGTGTGTTGAAGCATTTTACATAAAGCCTTGCAGGTGGGTATGGACCGTGTTCCCTTTTCCCAAGAGCTAGTGAGGGCGGCAGGTATTAAAATCACCTGGATGGAGCTGGAGCCCAGTCTACTAAGTGAAGTATCCCAAGAATGGAAAAATAAGCCCCACATGGACTCACCAGCAAATTGGTTTCCCTGATCATCACCTAAGTGCACATTTGGGAATAACATTGATCGGGTGTCGGGCAGATGGGGGGTTGGGGGAGGGGATGGGTGTAGACCTACATGATGAGTGTGATGCGCACTGTCTGGGGAATGGACACGCTTGAAGCTCTGAGTCGGGGGCTGGGAGGCGCAAGGGCAATATACATAACCTAAACTTTTGTACCCTCATAATATGCTGAAATAAAAAACAATCACCTGTAGGATGTGACCATTCCCCGCCCCCATCCACTGCTGGGGGTGGGGGGGGCGTAGAGAACTGCAGAGAGAATTCGGCGTTAATAGAGGAAGGAACATGTTCTGTCTCCGAAAAGCTTCAAGATGTGGGTCAGACACAACTGTGGTGTTTGAAATGTCCTCGTTTCTGACACACATTCTTTTTTTTTTTTTTTTTTTGGAGACAGAGTCTCGCTCTGTTGTCCCGGCTAGAGTGAGTGCCGTGGCGTCAGCCTAGCTCACAGCAATCTCAAACTCCTGGGCTCAAGCAATCCTCCTGCCTCGGCCTCCCGGGTAGCTGGGACTACAGGCATGCGCCACCATGCCCGGCTAATTTTTTTTTCTATATATATTTTTAGTGCCTGACACACATCTTAAATTTGCAAGCATAAAGGGCGCGACGCGGGTGCTCCGTGGGGGAATCGAATCCCTCGTTATTGCAGAGTATTTCGTGTCGTGCACGATAAGCCTGCTGCGATGCTCATTCTTTCCTTACCCTTTAATGTCTGAGTCCCAGGGTGTCTGCCGGGTGGATCGGGGGACCGCAGCTTGTTTCCCTGCACGCGTGGGGCAGAGCCCATAGGCTGCTTCTGCAGGACCCTCGCACCCGGGTTTGCAGGGGCAGGAGCGCTCAGGTTGGCGCTGTCTTGCAGGGGACGGTCCCGTTTGCGGGCAGCGCCAACCTTGATTCAGCTCACACTTGTGTCATCGCGCCACCTACCGGCCGTGACGGGCACGGGCTGCCGGCCCCGTCAGTCTTCAGCACCTGCGGCCGCCGTGCCTGGCGGGGAAGACCCGGCGGCGGAGGTGCGCGCGCACCTGTGTCCCCCCTGCACGTGCATACCGTGCACCCCGGCCACCTGCCACTCTCCAAGGGTCTCACAAGACTGCAAAAGAGGACACGCTCCCTGGAGACTGTAGAGTTTTCGAGAAGGTTCGTTCTGGGAGAGTTTCCAGGGTTGGAGCTTTTCTAATTAAGTACACGTTTTGGTGATGTTGCATCTTGCGAGGATACGGAGCGGAGGGAGGCATCGGAAGGAGGGAAAGGAAGATGAAAAGGGGAAAGGAGAGAGAGAGAAGGATAGAGGAATTATTTTTGCCCCAAACTGAGAATAGCATTACTGCAGCAGAGTGCAGGGGTCCAGGCTGCCTGCTGTATTAGTCAATGTGCAATGACCTGCACTAACACATAAGCCCGGGAATTTCAGTAGTGTAACCTATTAAGTGATTATCTCTCAGTTACCAGCAGTTCAGACCAGGAACTGAGGACTCCCGACTAGGTGGCTGGAGCCCAGTGTGGACAGCCCCTAGTCCTGGGGAACAGAGACAGGAATTTTGTATACACTCCTGCCTGACTCTGCCGCACCTGCCCCTGCAGGCTGGACTTTAGGCCCGTGGGTTCCCAGACGTGGCACAGATTCCTGCATCCCGGGAATATCCAGGGATGCTGGCAGCAGGTGCAGGTGGAGCCGCAGGGGCTGGGGTGTGACTCGAGCTCTTAGCGCTGACCATCACGGACCAATTTTTCAAATCACCTGAAAATAGAGCATGACCCAAATTCTGGTGGGACTCTAGGGAACACGGGGAACCACAGTAATAGCCATGATTATACTT
Source organism: Prolemur simus (assembly GCA_003258685.1). NCBI lineage: Eukaryota > Metazoa > Chordata > Mammalia > Primates > Lemuridae > Prolemur > Prolemur simus. Next base: position 4,209,935 of record MPIZ01000006.1, on the reverse strand, counting down.
CCCAGCACGGTGGCGTGTGAGAGCCAGATTTAAGTCGGCTGAAATTGAAATTTAAAAGGGACAGACGCGTAACAGTTTGGTGGTTCCTCAAAAGGTTGGACACAGGCAAACCATATGGCCTAGCCCTTCTGCCTCTGGGTAGACACGCAAGAGAAAACACGCGAGCACCCGAAAGCTTGCACATTTGCACGCATGATGTGCATAGCGACACTATTCGCAATAGCCCCGAAGTAGAGATAACCAAAGTGTCCGTCCACGGATGAATGGATTTCAAAGAAATGTGCTATATCTGTGCAACGAAGTATTATTCAGGCACAAGAAGGAATGAAGCCGTAACATGTGTTACAAAGTGGGTGAACGTTGAAATCATACTGGAAGATTGTAGTCAGAAAAGACCGCATGTTATACGACTCCATTCTTAGGAAATGTCCCACATAGGTAAATCCATAGAGACAGATAGTAGAACAGGGGTTATCAGGAGCTTGGTTGGGGGAGAAGGACAAATGGGAAGAAATGCTCAATGGCTACAAAGTTTCTTTTTAGATTGTGAATGTGGCATAAGTCTGTACATATCCTGAAAAGCATCGAATTGTACACTGAAAATGGGTTGAATTTATGGTATGCAAATCATGTCTCAATACAGTTGTTGATGAAAAATCGCAGATCTGCGACGGTTTTTGTGTACCCGACATGGGTGAGAACTGGCCCGCCCCCCACCCATGGGAAGCATAGCAAGGGGGTCAGCTGCAGCATTTGGGGTCCCGATGACATTTCTTATGTAACCTGCTCAGTTTCTCATCTTTCCAAGTAAAGGCAGCTTAATAGCTCATGCTTTAGCTTTGAAGGATCTTTTCTGAGAGGCTACGGTCAATCTTAGCTTTTATTCAGCGTGATTGTATTTTATGTAGACGAAGTCCTACCTCCAACAGGACGTGCCTCGACGGTTGATGTATCTGGTAACTTAACCAATCATCACCCTCTTCACACTTGCGTGGGAACCGTGTCCCCAGTGGTGGACGTCGGGCTTTGTTTCTGCTCAGTGTGTCTCCTTCACCCCAAAAGTGAGATTCGGATAGACAACAAGGCAGCCCAGGGGGCACCCCGTGTCCCCAGCCGGCTGGTAAGGAGTGAGCGGGAGGGAATGGAATTGAGGACACATCCGTCTTTCAGACTCAGAGGGAGCTCAGACACATTCATGGTCACTCTTACTGTGCAGATGACAAATCTGAGCTTCAGGAAAACAAAGTGACTTGTCCAAGCTCTTGGTCTGTCTGGCGATGGGCTCGAGCCTGAGTTCTTTGACTGCTCGTGCCGGCGTTGGGCAAGGGACTGGGTTACTGTCACAGCGTGCTCTTGGACAACTGTTGGCAAAGAGTGTCACCTCTTCCACTGGTGTTGAAGTGGGTGAACTGGTGGCCGTGTCGAAATGCCAAATGTGTTCCCCCTGATCTCCCTGCCGCTTGGCTCTCAGTGGTCCCCCAAAACTGCTGAGAAGTGAGAGACCAGCGCACCAGCCCGTTCTCACCCAGAATAACCTACCCCCGACCCCAGCAACACTCACGCTGTGCATGACGTTCAGCAGGTAGAACGAGGCTTGGTGCTAATGACAGCAACATGGGAGAAATCACTAATAACTTAAAAATCTTAAAATTGGGTTTGCCCTGAGGGAAAAAAACGTACATTTTTTTTTTTCAGAGTGTCGCTGCTCCGATGCATTGAACAGAACTGCTGACGTATTTTTTAAGAAGTGTTTTCACGGGGGAGAAATAAACTCATCGGTGATATTTGGAAGATCATAAATGGGGAAGTATTTGTAATTATGAGGGCATTTAGAGTGGCATTTAGAATGTAGTCACAGTGACAGTGGAAGTTAATTAATAAAGGCTATTATGACCATATATTCAGTACGGTCATTAAGATAAACTCCAAGAGGTGCACATTCCAAGAACATTATAAATACACACCTGAATCCTGGGAGGTGGGTAGAGGAGTTAGAGTACCATGAAGTTGATGTGCTTTGGAATCAGGACTCAAATTTCATTTTTAGGCCCTGGGAAGCTCCCTCACATTCATGACCACAAAATGCAGAGGAGGGACCTACTTTGTAGGGTTGAAGTGAAAATAAAATAAGAGCATATAAAAAGCTCAGTACCTGGTGCTTAATAACAACTCTGTAAGTGTTAGCTGTTGTTACTATTTAGATATAATTGTTCCCATAAGAAATAATTAAAAAATGGCATAATAATAGGTTTGATGCTGCCTCCCTGGCAAAAGCAATCATAGTGGGTGTGATGGTAGCTCCCTAAATTAACACATGTCTATGTCTTGATGCTTAGAACCTGCGAATATTATCTTAGGTGGCAAAAGAGTGACCATCATTTTATAAGGCAAAAGACGTGATTGAGTGAAGCATTTTTCTTCTTCTTCTTCTTTTTTTGTTTCAGAGTATTACAAGGGTGCAAACACTTTGGTTACATAAATTGCTTTTATACTGCCAGACCAGCCTGCCCACCCCCCAGACAACGTGCACCACACCCATTAGCTGTGAATTTACCCATCCCCTCCTCCCACTCTCACCTGCCCGACACCTGACAAATATTATTTCCATATGTGCACATGAGTGTTCATCAATTAGTACCAATTTGATGGTGGATCCATGTGGCGCTTGTTTTTCCATTCTTGTGATACTTCACTTAGTAGAATGGGCTTCAGCTCCATCCAGGATAATACAATAGGTAATTCAGCTTTTTTGTGGCTGAGTAGAACTCCATGGTGTACATATACCACATTTTATTAATCCATTCATGTATTGATGGGCACTTGGGTTGTTTCCACCTCTTTGCAATTGTGAATTGTGCTGCTATAAACATTCAGGTGCAGTAAGTGGAAGATCTTGAACGGGGATCATCTTTCGGTTTTCCAAATGGACCTAAATGCAATCACATGTATCATTATAAAAGAGGGGATGTTGAGAGAAACACAAAACTGTGAGAATAAATGTCTGTTTTTGTAAGCCACCCAATTCATTGTACTTTGTTCCAGCAGCCAAGGAAACCCCTGCAGTGGTTATGAATCTCATCCTTCTGAAGTTGGTTCCATGGAAATTTTGGCCATTTCAGAGCCAAGCTCTTGTAGTGTTTCCACTTGTTCCTGGAGAGAGTAAGCCCAGTGGTCCTTATTTGTTTGTTTGTGTTATTGCCCAAGTGGGTCATGTTGCCCACAGCACAGAGAAAAGCCAAAATATGAGACAGCAGGGATTGCAGGAGAGAAAGTATTTAATATCTCATGGCACCAAGTGAGGAGATAGGAGAGATTTCTCAAGTCCATCTCCCTGAGAATTTGGAGTCTAGGGCTTTTAGGGATGGTTCGGTGGGGGTTAGGGAATCGGTAGTGCTGTCTGGTTGGGTTGGGGGTGAAATTATAGGGTACAGAAACTGTCTTTTCTTTGCTGAGTCAATTCCTGAGTGGAGGGGTCCCAAGACCAGATGAGTCAGTTCCATGTATGGGCCGCTGGTCTGGGCTGGTCAGCCATTCCACTGGAATGCGGAGACTGGAAGACATCTCAAAGACAAGCCTTACATGTCACAGGGGTGGTGTTATCTATGGGAGCAATGAAGAAAGCTAAGAATCTTTGTGGCCAGCAGCTTTGTCACTCCTGAGTTGTAAGCAATTACAAGAAAGCCAGCTAGGGTACAATCGGCTGGGTATTTTTATAGCTGTGCCTACACCTTTGCAGAGCTCATGCCCCTACTGCATTCCCACCTTGTGGCCCTTTATTTATTTTAGAAAGTGCAATTTCAGCTGTCTGCATCCTTGTTCAACCCTGTCTTGATCCATCTCCCGGCCATCATAGAAAGTGAGAAGGTAGCTCTTCCACCCTCAGCTTAGAATATCAGTGCTGGGTCAAGAGAAGTCATTTCTTGGTGGCCTTAAAGGAACTGCAGGGGGGCTGTAGGACATTTCCAAGCACGGAAATGATCCTGTGATCCAATTTACTCCAAGCCTCTGATGGCATCCAACAAGTACCTAACAACACAAGAAAGACTATCTCTGCCAAATATAAGTGGTGTTTCTTTCCTCAGATAACACACGGTTTTCTCTCTAATTGCAAGGTCATGTCCACTTGTCCTTCTGGTACTCCTGGCTACAACTCTCTTTCCCACCACGCTTGGAATTTAGAGTCTGCACTTGGTTTCCACATCCCTTTAAGCTTCCCAAAAAAAATCCATTGGAATTCAGGGATCTCCTTAGCCTATTCCTAAAATGACAGGGTTCTTCATGTGCCCTGCTGTTGGGTCACCTGCCTTGCTCGGTGACATTGCTTGGTTCCTGACTCCGCTCCTTGGAGGTTTTGGATGGCACATCTTTGGGCCTTTTTTTCTTCTGTTTAGGAAGAGCTTCAGTTGTGCTCTTGTAACTCTCTTCGTCCTTTGCTTCCTCCTGTACCAAGAGGGGCCACCACCCCTGACAGTTTCTGGTAGGATCTTCCATCACCACAGCCTCTCTTGGACATTCTGACCTTCTCTGTCAAAAGACAAGCCCTGACTTTCATGTTTGTAGATGATGGAAGTGTTAGAGTCTTTCTTCATGCTGCAGAGGCAGGAGAATCCTTTTCTCTCCACCCTTTCTGAGTTCTTGGCTTGTACACTGCATAACAAAAGACAAGAGAGGAAAACAACAAATGCAGGAGGCTGTAAACATGCATACCTCGTGTATCCATGGGAGATACCAGGAAAACAATGGGTAAATCTCAGAGAGGGGAGGGAGAATTCAAGCTTAAATGCTATTTCCGGTTGTGACAGAGAAATAAGAGTATGGAGGAGACCAGGTAAGGGGAGATGACCAGAAAAATCAGGGTGACAAGGGTCAGGTTTGTGGTGCATAGTCTAGTGAGCCCCTTTTCCACTGATAAAGAGTGTCTGTGATTTAAGAGTCCTCCTTCTCTTGCTGGTACAGAGCTGGAGACATCCTTACACATGCAAATTTCCTTTATAGGTGTAAATGTCTTACAACAAGGTAACTTCTTACTCTACTCATGAAGCTCTTCCCCCATCTGCTGTTTCTCCAAATAATCAGCTCAAAGGAATCCTTACGGCAGAGGCGTATTTTGGGGTGATAAAGCTTGTTCTCCTACATGCTTTCAGAGATGCCCAATCTCCTGAAGTGGCAAATTCCTACACACTCCATTGTGAAGCAAGGACATAATGCAAATATTCTGTTCTTTCCAGGTTTAAATAAGCGTCCTGAGCAGGACATTGAAGAAAAACCACATTTTGGTCCACACTTTTCATAGTCCTGAAATATTCTGATTTTATTGTGAATATTGGTCACCAGACGTACTTGCCTGTTTCTTACAAACATTACGAGAAATGACAATCTCTCTCTGTTTAGCAAACTGTTTTGAGCATCTGAGCTGAAAGAACTGCCTTAAGTATATCTTCAAAAGAATAATACGTGCACATATTTGTTTCCCGTTGAGAGACATGTAAATATTTATGTGTGCTAGGCTGTGCGAACGTTTAAATGCTGCCGGGGTTTGTTTTTTTTAAGGCTCCTCAGTCGTGTTGAGTGTGTGAAGGAGATGAGAAATACCCTCTTCCATAATTTATGTATGCTAAGTACATTATCCCCGCTCCCATTCAGAGCCTCTCAGATAAAAATGCAAAATGGTGCTTTAATCTCTTCCTCTATTATTTTGCCACAAATGCAACTTGGGGCATGGAGGCTGACTCACGGAACATGTGAACACTGGGTTCCACGAGGACAGTGACGATGCAAAGTTCACCACACTCCAGGCATTCTGTCGCCGCGTCTGTCCGTGTGACTTAAAGCGTGATGTACCGGGCTTCCCAGAACTTAATTTACAACTAACCTTTACAATTTTTTTTTTCTGCAAACACAGAAAGTCTACATTGCAAGGGGCTGATTTGAGGGCAGAGTTAACTAGCAGACCAGCCGTCAGCCAGAGCGTGTGGAGAACTGCCTGGAACTTGAGCTCAAGGATGTGGGTGACCGTCTCACACGCAGAGTGAGTGCATTCAATGGAGAAACACACGGCACCTGCAAACGTCCTTGTTAGTCATGCAGTCACAGTGCCCCGGAGAGAACACACTGCCAGTGTGACTTTTTAGTCATCCAACGCCTATGAAAAGTGGTTACCCGTCGGAACTTTCCAGAAGACTGGTGTCTTAATTGTGCTTCTCCCAGAAGCGTGAAGGATTCAAGTGCAAAGAGTTTGTTGTGTGTGTGTCTGGGCATGGGGGGTGGGGTTGGTCTCAGAAAGCACCAGGAAGGTGTCAATGGAAAGGAACCCCGTGCCGGGCGCGGTGGCTCACGCCTGTAATCCTAGCCCTCTGGGAGGCCGAGGCGGGTGGATTGCTCAAGGTCAGGAGTTCGAGACCAGCCTGAGCAAGAGCGAGACCCCGTCTCTACTAAAAATAGAAAGAAATTAGCTGGACAACTAAAATTATATATACAAAAAATTAGCCGGGCATGGTGGTGCATGTCTGTAGTCCCAGCTACCTGGAAGCTGAGGCAGGAGGATCGCTTGAGCCCAGAAGTTTGAGGTTGCTGTGAGTGAGGCTGACGCCA